>JARYGA010009046.1:0-56754 GCA_030545235.1 Helianthus tuberosus | reverse complement strand
ATTTTGGCTCGTTTTCACTCATTTATAAGCAACATTTAGTACCAAGACATGCAAAGCTCGAATTTATCAATAGTACGCACATTCTAACTAAAACGGAACTAAAAAGTAACGAAAACTATACAAACTATACACGAATAAAGGATGTATTTTGCAATATATCAGCTTTCTAAACAACATGTTTTATTTTCAAATCACGTTTGTTTTACATTATCATTTGCTCGGTTTCACCGAAACGCGCGACATAAAAAAACTAGTTTTGATCAATTGTAATATAATAAATACCTAGTAATATGTGTCACGACCCCCAACCCGTTTTGCCTGGTTCGGAAGCCACAGAACAGAAACCCATGGTATTTGGTATTTAATTTGGCGGCGGAATTTTCAACAAGACCGTTTAACAGAAAATAATATCAGAGTTTTTAAAAGAAAACACCGAATTATTTTATTATAATTATCGGGACAAACCCCGTATTTTACAAGAAAGGAATTTCGCTATGAAATCCCCTAATTACAGAAAACATGTTTATTTCTATTTACTGAGCCACTTTATTTAAGCTGGAGTGCTACGCGGCACTTTTCCTTTTCTTCACAGTAAATCACCTGAAACATGTTTTAAAAAGATTTGATCAACGAAAAATACTAGCGAGTGCATTCAATTTATACAAAAGACACATTGTTATAATATACAGTATTAAGACCTATTATAATGTTTATATCAACCAATTACCCCAAATCGGTATTTGTCACTCGACCGGATCTGTGACTATGGTCATATCATACATTGGCTAACCCGTTGTCCAATGATGAAGATTATCAAGCAGTGTATACAAAACCCCACATACCGGCAGTAATTGCAGATCACAAAGACTTAATCACTGTAATTATAACTTTAAAAACAAGTAGGATTTTGAAAGCAATTTGGTAAAAAGAGAATGACTCACATTGCAAATTTAAACGGTCAAGCCTGCCTACTGTCTAAGCTGGTAAACGTAGTAAAATATATAATGCAAACAAAACTAGGTTAGTAACTTAATTCAACATTTACGATAATTCACGAGATCGAAACCCTCACGACGAATGACAAAGTATAGCCCAATGTAGGCAGCACTTAAACATCCATCGGATCGGTTTTAATCGATCAGATATTGTATCGTAGCAGTGATCGAGTTATTATCCTGCTGTCGTTGTAGAATGTCGAGGTTTTGATTGTATTATGGAAAGAATAGAGCGTATATCAACGTACGAAGTGAATTTTTTCTTCGTAGCAAGCAAACAGTTCAAGTGCCAAGTCCCTGGATTTATACTGGATTTTGGTTTCCCCCGCGTGTTGCGCCAGATCCTAGCCCCTGGCCGTGTCGCGACGGCGACCCGTCTAGGCTAGGGTAGCCTGGTGTCGGGGATAGCCTGGATGTGTTGTCAATTCTCGAAAATACGTGTTTTATACCCGTTTTTGTGAAGTACAGACCATTTAGGGGATCCCCCCCTTGAGTTTAGGGGGCCCTGTTGCTGGTTTTGTTCATTTTTCCCTTTCGGGTCGCACCGTACTACTTGGGGGTTCCGCTTACAGTTTCTAAATATACATTTTAGGAATAGGTAATAGAAAATTTTGCGAGGTTTGTTACATCCTCCCCACCTTGTTTAAAATATCATCCTTGAGATTTACCGAAAAAAGTAAGGATATTTTCGTTTCATTTCTGATTCTAGCTCCCAGGTATATTCAGGTCCTCTCTTTGAATTCCATTTTACTTTGACCAGAATCAATCTCTTGTGTTTGAGATTCTTGACCTTTTTGTCTTCTATTTGAAGAGGTTTCTCAACAAACTTTAACTTTTCATTTACCTCTATGTCCTAAAGAGGTACTACCAGTGATTCATCCGATAAGCATTTCTTAAGATATGATACATGAAATACATTATGTACACCGGCTAACTCTTCTGGTAGTTGTAATTGATACGCGACTTGTCTTATTCGTTGGATAACTGTAAATGGTCCTACATACCTTGGACTCAGTTTTCCTTTCTTACCGAATCGGACTACTCCTTTCCAAGGAGAGACTTTCAATAGTACTTTATCTCCAACTTGAAATTCTAATGGCTTACGTCGATTATCGGCATAACTCTTTTGGCGATCTCGAGTCGTTTTTAGCCTTTCCTTGATTTGAGTTATGTTATCGGTGGTTTCCTGCACAATCTCGAGACCTGATAATTGACTTTCTCCTATTTCTGCCCAACATACTGGAGTTCGGCACTTTCGTCCATAAAATGCTTCGAATGGGGCAACATTGATGCTGGTATGATAAATGGTCGTCCCAATTTCCACAGAAATCTATAACACATGCTCTTAACATGTCTTCCAGGGTTTGGATCGTCCTTTCACTTTGTCCATCTGTCTAGGGATGGTTTGCTGTACTTAAATTTAATCGGGTCCCCATTGCTTGTTGGAAACTTGTCCAAAAATGTGAAGTGAAACGACTATCCCTATCTGATACAATGGAGAGTGGAACTCCATGTAGTGGTACCACCTCATCCACATATAACTTAGCTGGTCTTTCCATACTAAAGGTTTCCTTCATTGGTAAGAAATGAGCTGATTTGGTTAATCGATCTACAATCACCCAGATTGCATCGTTACCTTTTCTTGTTTTGGGTAATTTAGTAACAAAATCCATTGTTATTAGTTCCCATTTCCATATGGGCATTTCTAACTATTGAAGTAAACCTGAAGGTTTCTGGTGTTCTGCCTTAACTTATGAACAAGTTAAACATTTAGAAGCATAACTAGCTATGTCCTTTTTCATTCCTATCCACCAAAAGTTATTCCTCAAGTCTTGATACATCTTGTTGTTACCAGGATGCATCGTATACCTAGATTTATGGGCTTCTTCTAATATTCTATCTCGCAGATTCCCTTGTTTAGGTACCCAAATTCGTTTCTTATGGAATCTCCAAATTCCATCAGTTCCCTGTTCTAATTCTTTTATCCTTCCTTTCATTCCTTCAGCATCATCCTTGATTGCTGTTTCTTGAACACTTTTCAGTTGTTCCATTAAATCTAATTGCAGATTTAATCTAATAGCACGGGCTCGTGTTTGTTTCTCATGGTACTTACGACTTAGGGCATCAACTACTACATTTGCTTTTCCTTCGTGATATTGAATATCACAGTCGTAATCACTTAAGATTTCCATCCATCTTCTTTGCCTCATGTTTAATTTTTTTGCCCAAAAATATATCTTAAACTCTTATGATCTGTAAAAACAGTAAACTTATTACCATACAGATAATGTCTCCAAATCTTAAGGGCAAAAATTATTGCTCTTAATTCTAAGTCATGAGTTGTGTAATTTTCCTCGTGCTTTTTCAATTGCCTTGACGCATACGCGATCACCTTCTTATGTTGCATTAATACACATCCTAATCCTAGCTTAGAAGCATCACAGTATACCATGAAATCTTCTGTTCCTTCTGGTAAGGCAAGAATTGGGGCATTCGTTAATCTTCGCTGTAGGATTTTAAAGGCTTCTTCCTGTTTAGGTCCCCATTCAAACTGTTGGACCGGTTTGCGACCCCGAAAAGTCAGTAGAGAATGTTCATCTTTGCGTATAAAGGCGGAATTAATGTACACAAAGTAACAACAGCTATTCCTTTCTATTTCCTTCTTTATTAATGCTTTATGAATGCAATTTGACAGAGTTTCGTTACCACAAGCATGACCTGATTTCGCTCTAAGTTACAAATGAAGTCACACATGGAGGTATATATAGTGTAGCTGATTTCGCTTATATGGCATGACATATAAGCGAAACCCCGTGTGACTGAATAAGCGAAACCCCCCTAGTGTACCTATAAGCGAAATCACCAACTAACTTATGTACACAAGAGCGAAATAGCATCTATATGGTTTCGCTTCAAATGACACCTATGGCATTATAAGCGAAATCACCTATAACATCTCAAATCCTGTTTTTCAACTCCGTACAACCTATCTAGACCTAAGACTCAATATAAACGTAGTCAACAGACATCCCGTGCATCAACAGACTCCCCCTTGGATGTTGACGAAGTCTTCAGCTCCGAGTCTTCAATCTTGGTCTTTTCTCCAACTCTGCCTTTTCATCATAAACATTCTATCTTCACAGGTTCACAATCTTGTCCTGTCTTCATCTTCAGACTTCCCTTTAACTGTTGATCCAGACTCCCCCTTTCACAGACTCCCCCTCTCAATATGCTAGAATCTGAGGTCTTGATCTGGTTCAAGCTTTGACATTTAGCTTCCGTGGGAATGATGAAGTCCAAAACCTGTTTCTCAAACATCAAACATTACAAACTATCTTTTCAACAATAAATCACAAACTCAATCAGTTTTAGAAATCCATTCAAGTATTCAGGTCCAAGTTAATGACCCTGATTACTCAATTAATCTACCAAGTTCAACTTAATGACCTTGGTTGATCATTTGACGAATCAAACTGATTTTAAAAACAACAATTTACACATTTTCTGAAAATAACAAGTATCAAGTTAATGAACTTGTTTTTGACTTTTCAAAAAATCAAACTTCATTAAGATAAGCTCTCCTCATTCTTCAGTCCAGAACCTCCTGCATCTGCTTCAATCATCTGAGAATCCAACAATCAACTCATTACTTTGGTTTGTCAAAAATAAAGCAGAAATAAAATCTTTTTTTTTTTGAATTTTATAAAGTGTTCTAAACTAAGAAATGAAATACAGAAAACTTAAATTGCAGAAAGTAAACAAAGTAAACTATTTACAAACTTATTTTTGGTGAGCGTGTCAGGGAATCATATCAGTTATCAGACAAATTACAAGTACCATTAAGCTTCATTTCATACTCAGACTTAAACAATTCACCTCGATTGTCGATATACTGATCCATCTTAAATTCTCACACAAATTTCAATTTAATCAGGATACGATTTAGATGTATTATGAACTTAGCTCATTCATGTGTCCCACCTCTTGAATATACTCCCGTATCCAGAATCCCAATATTCAGTCTTACAGGTGAGTATACTACAATGATATCTGTACATAAATTAGGTAATGCGAGGGCCGAGGGATCTCATGTCGATACTTCCGTATGCGCAGAGAGGTATCAGCTTCGACTTTACGGTATGTCCCCTTTAGAGGATCTTTTAGCTACAACAGCAGCGACTATCAATTTTATTGTTTCATCAGCATGCTGAGGGTTTATGCTATGTTTCAAGCATTTGTGGAAAGTATTATCCAAGGACTAGGTCAGAACTTCCATTCAGCAGAAGTCCCGGAATAATACCCCAGACATCATTGAGTATAAAAACCTAGTATATCATAATACGAGACCTTTCAAACGAGATTTCAGGGGTTACCTATATATCCAAGTAGTATTCCCCACGAATTTCACAAGTTTGAAATTTTAGGTTTATATCCCGAATAAATCTACTAAATGTGCGAAAACCTATCGACACATCATTAGTGAGACTGTTTAACTCATTTAATCTTAACAATTCTTTAGCATACTGTAATTTTCTAGCCGATGTACTATCATTTTCCCTATATACACAAGCTCTTTTTCAGATTTTATATTGTTTTTGTATTTTGAAATTTTTTACTGTTTTTGTATTTTCTGAAAAAACAAACTATATACATCTATCTACTCCCCCTAAATACCAAAACAGGTAAAAAATCGACAAACCATTGCAGATTGTTTCTCGTCTTCATTCGCAACAGTACTCTCATCAACGCCAATTATGCCATCCGACACCGAAAGAAGCTTCATACCGTTCAGTTTTAACAAATATTTAAACCGATTTTTATCAAAAGCTTTGGTATGTAAATCAGCTTTTTGTTCGTCAGTGTGGATTTTCTCAATTCGTATCAACTTTTTCTCGAAACAATCACGAATAAAGTGATGACGAATTTCTATGTGTTTAGTTTTAGCGTGATGTACTGGATTCTTTGTTATATTTATAGCTGCCTCATTATCAACAAAAAGAGGTGTGTTAAGAAACTGCAAACCGTAGTCGCGCATATGTTGCTGTATCCACAGGATCTGAGAGCAGCAACTGCTAGCAGAAACGTACTCCGCTTCACATGTAGATAGCGCCACAGACGTTTGTTTCTTACACTGCCAGGTAACCAATCTAGGTCCAAAGAACTGGCATCCTACAGTTGTTGATTTTGAATTGACTTTGCAGCATCCGAAATCCGAATCGGAAAACCCTTCGAGTGTAAAATCGCCTTTCCTAGGATACCACAACCCCAATGAAGAAGTTCCTTTCAGGTAGCGTAATATCCTCTTCACAATAATCATGTACGAAGCTCTCGGGTTAGATTGATATCTTGCTGCGAGGCACGTTGGGTACATGATATCCGGACGTGAAGTTGTTAAGTACATCAAAGAACCTATCATGGATCGGTAAAATTCCCTCACGAACGTACTTCGTCTGGTGAATGAAAATTCCCTCAGGAAGTTGTTCAACTTGTAGACCCAAAAAGAATTTCATCTCCCCCATTGATGACATTTCGAACTTTTGCTTCATCACTGATTCAAAGTCTTTGCACAGACTCTCATTTGTTGACCCAAAAATTATATCGTCCACATAAATCTGAACTATCAGAAGATGACCATCGACCTCTTTAGTGAAGAGAGTGGCATCTACTTTTCCACGAATGAACTTGTTGGCTAGTAGGTGTTGAGACAAAGTCTCGTACCAAGCTCTCGGGGCCTGGTGTAAACCATACAGCGCTTTCTCCAATAAGTAGACCTTGTTTTTGTGGATTGGATCAGTGAAGCCCGGCGGCTAACCGACATAAACCTCCTCTTTGACCTTCCCATAAAGAAACGCCGATTTTACATCTAGCTGATATACTTTGAAGTTCTTCCAAGACGCAAATGCAAGGAAAATTCTGATTGCCTCTAGTCGTGCCACAGGAGCATAGACTTCTGTAAAATCAATCCCCTCCTTTGTCGTCTCTCTTACATTTAATTACCCATTTCGTATTGATTTTTCTATGACCATCCGGCAAATCCACTAACTTCCACACTCCCAACTTTTCAAACTGACTCAACTCTTCTTGCATCGCAATGACCCAAGAGTCTTCAGTAAGCGCCTCTTTGTAAGTTCGCGGTTCGATCTGCGAAATGAAACAACTTAGTGAAAATTCAGTTTGTAAAGGTGCTACTGTAGAATAAAAACATGTAAGGCCCTGGTCAATTTGACGTCTCGTGCGAACGCCTGTTTGCAATTCTCCTATGATCAACTCCTCTGGATGATATGAAAGAGTTCGCGGCATCACTTCGCTTGGAACATCTACATTGCCCTCCAGATTAGTAACATTCTGATCTGCATCTTGTTCACCAACTTGGTTTGGTTGACTTGAAATCTGAATTTGCTCCCCCTCAGAATCTGAATCACCATGATCAAAGACTGGCATGTTTTCAGCTTCTTGATTATCATTCTGATCCGACTGATTATCCTGAGCAACTTCATTCTATTGAACATCATCATGTTCACCAGCATTACTCGGACCTGCTTCATCGTCATTTGAAGTTTCCCGTGGTCGCCTCGAATACCCAGCTGGGAACCTTTGATGTGACTCGTATTCACGCAAAATATCCAGTTCATCAAAGAAATCTTCATCATCCTCTGATTCTTCTCTCATGTCAAACGAATCCCACAATTTGTCATAATGATAACGCCATGAATCTCCAGGATTCTGCGGCGGCATAGTATAACCTTGACATTCAACATTTTCAGCTTCAATAATCCGCTTCTCACTTGGAACGAAGACACGTTGCATCGGATTTGCATAACCAACAAATATTCCCTCAATGCACTTCGGACCAAACTTTCCATGAGGCTCTATAACAGTACAGGGTGACCCGAACGGTTCTAGATACTTCAAATTCGGTTTGCGGTTATTGATTAGCTCAAAGCATGTTTTGTTGAACTTCTTGACAGTAAGAACCCTGTTGAGTGTATAGCATGCGGCGGAAACAGCTTCAGCCCAAAAATTTATCGGTAACTTTGAATCTGCGAGCATAGTTCTAGCCGTCTCGATTAGTGTCCGATTTTTGCGTTCTGCGACTCCATTCTGCTGCGGAGTGTACGGAGCACTAAACTCATGCAATATACCTCTTTCATCACAAAATTCTTCCATCTTACTGTTCTTGAATTCAGTAACATTGTCACTTCGAATTCTTTTGATACGCCTTTGGTACGGATTCTCAATCTTTTTGAACAACGCCATCAAACTGTTAAACGTTTCGTCTTTCGTTTTCAAGAAAGAAACCCACGAAAATCTGGAATAATCATCAGTAACGACCAAACAGTAGTAATCTCCTGTAATACTTTTGACATTCACAGGACCAAATAAATCCATGTGAAGTCTCTCCAGAGGTCTCGAAACTGAATTGACTTGCTTTATAGGGTGTGACTTTTTCTTCTGCTCGCCTTTAACACAGCTAATGCACTCCCCTTCCAGATGAAAACCTTTGACATGAACTCCAAAAACCAAATCATTGTGCACCAAGTGATTCATTTTCCTTAGGTGAATATGCCCCATCTTGCGGTGCCACAATCTCGATTCTTTCTCAGTTGCTCTGGACACAAAACAATGAGCTGGACCCGTGGTTGTAGTAGCTACGCTCATGTCAAATACGTACAGATCATTAAATCTCGGTGCCCTCATGATAATCGATTCTTCAGGTATTACAAATCCCGGTTTCAAGATCAAACATTCTTTATCAGTGAAGTGAGTAGTATACATCTTGTCACAGATCTGGGAGATACTCAGCAGATTGTTCTCCAACTCAACAATGTAATTAACTCTTTCAAACGTCACAATCCCATTGGATAACGTTCCTTCACCAATAATTCTACCACCTTCATGACCAGCAAATCCCACATAACCACCATTGATATTTCTCACATCATACAGCAACGCAGTCTTCCCTGTCATATGTCTTGAAGCTCCACTATCCATGATCCATCTGGATACAAGTTTTGGAAGATCCTGCACATAACAAAACTTTGACTTAAACTTTAATAAAGATGCCGATTCATGCTTCACGATCAAGGAAGCTCCAGCAATTCAAACTGCTTAATCAAACATTGAGTCCACCCAGGCTTCATCAGCCTTGGGTGTGACCTTGACTGTTTTAACTCTCGCAACTTGAATTTTAAAGTTTTCAGCCTTCAAAGGTGGAAAATTTGCATCATAATCAATTTGAATTGAATCCTCAGAAGGTGAAATCTTTTTCTCAGTTTTTGGTTTCCAAACTTGTTGAGATAATGCAACCCGCTTGTAAAATTTGTCATTTTTAGTGACCACTTTCTTTAGGGGTTCATTTTTCACTTTGGTGTTGCCATTTTTCACACTCTTTTTTTCAACAACCATTGGTGCTTTACCCTTTTCATCAACTTTCTTCTTTTGAATCTTCACAGTTTCAGTCTTAGGCTTCACATTGGTACACTTTCGTGCAATGTGACCAACTTGATTACATCTGAAACATGTTCGAGTATCAACAACTCGACTTGTGCCTTCAGACTGAGACTGTGAAGCTCTTTTCTCAAAGAACTCTTCATTCGATTTTGAAAAAATCTCTTTCTCTTCATTAGCAACTGAACTCGAACTGTTCACAAACTTTTTCTTTTCAGCAAACCTCTTGTTTGGAACATTTCTTTTCTGATAATTCCTACCACCCTGATAACCACCCGACCAGTTATTTCGATTGTTATTATAAAAACGTGATGGATTAACAGATTTCTTGTAGTATGATTTATCTTTCTCAAAACTCATTTTTCTCTTTGTTTGACTCAGATTGTTCACTTCTGACAACTCAACTTCGACCAACTTGAAAACATTTGTCAATTTGTTCATATTAACATTCTCAATCGGAAACTCAGAATCCGAAAACAACTTATCTGAACCCAACATCTTGTACATGACAAGATTTGATTCTTCATTTAAGTTGTTCTTGGACTTTTGTTTCGGAATGTAGTTGTCCAAGAAACACCCATCTTCCTCAGTAGTGTCACTATCCGTTTTTAGCACATTTTCAACAACACCTTTTACAATATCATTTTGGACACTATCGTCATTGGAAGATGTAAACATGACATCAATTGAATCCGGAAGATTCATTTCACTTTCTTCTTCAATTTCAACCAACCCTGATTGCTTTTTCGTGTAATTATCCAAAATCGGTGGTGGAACTCTATGAAAACCCACCCCGGTTCCATTAGAATAAACATCTTCGCCAGCTTTGTTTTTCCCGATGGGTTTGGGAACAATGTGTTGCAAAACAAAGCTTGCGGAGCTGTAACTGTTAAGCTTCAACTGGATTCGCTCGTTTTCAATTTCAGCCTCTTGAAATTTAAGTTTCAGTTTAGCGATTTCATCCAGTTGTTGGTTGATTGATTCTTCTTTTACTCTAAGCACTGCTTTTAGTTGAACGTTTTCTTTATAAGTTTTACCATTTCGATCATCATTATCTTTCATTGTGCTTTTGAGTTTTTCAAACGTAACAAACGTAAGAAGCGAAGACGACGGCGACAAGCGATGAGCGGTGGCGACAACCGTCGAGCGATAGGCGGCGATCGATGCTTTGCAAGCGATGGGAATATGCGATTTGATTAGATTACACAACACCACGAATAGTAAACCCACATGGCCCTTTTCCACGAAAGTCTGTTGATACGGCTAAAACACCACCATGTTTGAGCCCTATTAGTTTCGTCTCGTGAAGCGAGGTCATGTGTGCTAACACGACATAGATAACACAGATAACACAATTAGCGATAGGCGATAGCGATAAGCAATAAGCGATACGCGAATAAGCGCTAAAAATTACGCGATGCATGAGAAGCGACGTGCGATAACGATAAGCGAATAATTCGATTCGATTAGTCTCCACAGTTTCATAAATTAGCCAACATGAAGTCCCATATGGCATCTTTCCACAAAAGTTTGCTAGAATGGCTAAAACACCATGTTTTGACCATACTAGATCCGTTTCGTGAATCGATGTCATGTGTGCCACATAACCCAGATAGCGATAAGAGTTAAAAGCGATAAGCGATGCAAGTATCAAAGCGATGAGATTAATAGATGCGTTAAGCGTTAAAGTGTTGCGAGGGTGATGTGCGTTAGATTCCAGTGAACTTGCGAGTGAGTTGCGATTAAGACTTACGACCAGTCTTGTGTCTATGCGATCGCCCTGCGGGGTAGACTCACCAAGGTCTATCGATGAGGCAATTGCATTGCGTTTGCAGACTTACGAAAAGTCTCGCGGTGATGCGATTTGGATGTTACGCCTTGCGGATTAGTTTAGCATGTTGAAAATAACCATAATAGTATAGGTCTAAATAACATTCAACTGCACATGGCACTTTCTACACGAAACATCGGTAGTATGATAAAGCACCCTTGATTTGCCCCTACTACTTGTGTCTCGCGAATAGATGTCACACTTGGTCGACATGGTCAAGACGCTTATATATAGGAAGTATCAGCGGCGTATCCACCACGCTTGACCATGCTTTTAACGTTATGGCACCTTTAGAATTTACTACGATCTCCGTGCACTGATCCAAATAATCCCGTGTGCACCCGTGATTAGTCGTTCCTTGCACGTTTATCATACCTTATTCTAAGAGTGTAGTGAGGTTAAAACAGATTATATCGTGATATAGTATATAGTTCGTGTGTGAAGCTAGTCTAAGTGCAATGACTAGAGAGTGAAAGCGAAAATGAAAGCGAGAGTTAACGTTACACATAGTGGTAACATCGAGTAATATAGTAGGTTCAATAATTAGAAATTAACGTCGAAAATCGTATCATTACAACATTATCCTACGCTTGCTAGATGCTTAGTGTTGAAGACTTTTGCTGGCGCTGTTGTTGTTGTACTCAAGTTCGCAGTTCGGTGCGACAGTTGCGGGTGAAGTGACCGTAACAGTCGCAATTGTTGCAATAGCGATAATCAGCTTCAACTGGATGATGATAGGTGCACGTGTAACACTGAGGATGAGTTCCAGTGTAGGCATGTTTTGGAAGTAGTGGAACTGATTGAAGAGGTTCTGGTTGTAGCAGTTCGGTTATTGATGAGTTCGAGCTTGAGATCTTTCGTTTCCGGGTGGGTTTGTTGATGTCTTGTGATGAGATGTATTCTTTGGAGGATTCGTCTGAGGACTCACATGCAGAATCGTTGATAGAATCGTCGGAAGAATCGTGAGCAGAATCATCGGAAAAATCGTCGGTAGAATCGTCAGAAGAATCGATGACGATTGCTTGATGAGCTTGTTTGACAGGATTCTTGGAAAAGAACTCGTCAATGACTCTTTTGTCGTTGATTTCTGCGGCTAAGCGGTAGGTCTCTTCGATGGTAGTAGGTCTTGCAGCTTCGACAAAATCTCCCACACATTCAGGCAAGCCGCGAATGTACTTCGTTATGGCTTTTTCTGAAGTGTTGACTTGACTTGGGCAGATTATGCTAAGCTATTTGAACCTTGCGGTGTAGCCAGTATTGTCACCTTTTACTTGTTTGATCTCCCAAAATTCGTTTTCCAACTTCTGGACTTCGTGGGGAGGGCAGTACTCTTCCTTCATGAGCTCTTTCAACTCATTCCAGGAGAGAGCATAGGCTGCGTGAATCCCACGTTTGTTGCGTTCGGCGGTCCACCAGTCGAGTGCACGCGATTGAAATACTCCGGTAGCGCAAGTGGTTTGAAAATGCTCGGGGCACCCACTCTGACGAAGGGTCACCTCGACATAATTGAACCACTGGAGTAGCTGAGAGACACCTCCTTCACCCGTGAAGACCATCGGGTCACAGGCTTTGAAGTATTTGTATACGAAAGTAGATTGCGGCGCTGCTGTCTTAACGTCTTCCGAAGTTCGAGAGTTGCTAAGAGAGTGCACTTGAGTGACAATCTGAGGAATGACTTTGGCCACTTCCCTGACCACAAGTGAAGCAATCCTCTTTTCGTCCCTTCATTTGGCTCGTCTCCTGGCTGACATTCTCGAAGCAGAGTTGTTGGAAGGCATCTAGACAGAGAGACTTGGAGTGAGATTCGATCATAATGATTTTAAGTTTTGCGATGCGATGCGATTGAGCGCGTTCAAAACTTGATGCGGGAGTATAATAGTAATGCGAAATAACATAGGAGCCACATAGGAGACACTAGATTCCTAAGTTCTCACACAATAACTTGTTTGTTTATTCATTTATAGATGTAGTTGTACTTATACACATATATCAAAGCAGAATATGCGAGGGCGCGTTAAGGAGAGAACGAGCGCGAGGGATTATGCATTGATTTCGTTGCGATTATTCAGTTTTTGTTCTAGATTGCGATGGCTGTGCGAGTTGTGCATTCATAAAGCGGGGAGCGAAAATCGGTAAATCGAGAAATCGTTAAGCATAAAAATTCAATTCGTAAGCACGTTAGCGTAAATAAGTTTAACAAGCGTAAAACCGGCGAACTGTAGGCTAGAAAATTCGATAGGATGCCCTGGGTGTTTAGGCGTCGACTACCCAAAGTCATCCAACTATACCTTACGAGTTCATGCACGCGCGTAGACCTAGTAGACTATGCTTCCACTGCGATGCAGCTCACGGCATTCGTCCTTCTATTCATCACACGGCTCGAGTCATTTGGTATAGCTGAGTCTTTGGTGAGAGCTTTTCGAAAACCATTTAGGGAGTGAAACGGGTTATTAAGGTATGGGTCTCACCCATGACTTAACAACTTCGTTCCCGACTGTGGTTGTGCTCATCGAAATAAACTCGAGAGTTCCACTAGATTGAAAGGAGATTTCCGTCGAGATATGGATGTCACTCCTGGCTCGACAGAAGTTTCTCGTGCTAGAATAATGCGCTGAGTACGCGACCTATCGATAGTTCCTGGTTTTCACACCTCATCTCGACACGATCACTCGTTGATGTAATGCGAGTATCGTAAAACATGTGTATCGTGTTAGCCTTAGGAAAGGCAAATAGTATTAAGCCTTAGGAAAGGCTTTGCTTGTGCGAAGCTGTAGTATGCGATTTTCGCACAAGGATGTAGTTTTAGCGAGTTCGAATGAGAGCATCAAGCAGGCCCGTGCAATTCCTACTGGGTTCGCACGAGTCGGCCCTTTGGTACTTAGACTATAGACTAGGTTGTTTCTAAGACATTGACCCGGACTAGGTCAAGTCTGGCCTAATTCCCTATAGTTATGGCTCTGATACCAATCTGTCACACCCCAACCAATGGCGGAATCATCGGGGGGCGACACTAGGCGAATCAGATTGCTCAAGAGAATCCATAACAACTATATTGCGATAGTATTTATTACATTTGTTATCCCATACTAATAATCAGTACAATCACATAAGTTATCACAGATTTCTTGTCCTCTCGAACAATACAAATCCGACAACCTCAATTTTAGGTGAGTTTCTAGACTTCCTAGCTTGATTTGATGTAGCCTGTGATCTAACCTGTAACATACGTTAAAATAATGTCAATACAAAAGTTTTGGCGAGTATACAGGTTTGATATGTAATAGTGTAGTAGATAAATGCTGCGAATTTCCATATACATAAACGTAATACCCGACATATATACTCACAAAACTGATACTACCAGCTAAGTCCTCGAGCTTCGATCGCGATTGCAAAACTAGGCCCCGTCAGGCGCAATAGTACTATACTAGTCATGGTGGGACGTCGCGAGTATAAGTCCTAGCACATATGTAACTAGCATCATGTATAACTATGCACATTGGTCATTCTCAAGTGATAAATAGTTTGAGCATTTGATGTGATTTGATTTGATAGCAACGTATATTACACCCAAAAGTGCAAAAGCAAAAAGGGTTCAAGTATACTCACAGTCGGTGTTCGGCAAGCAACCACAACTTGGTTGGGTTGAAGGGAGCGCGTCTGAGATCACCCTGATTACAGATCGATAGCGTGAGCGTTGAATTGTGTGCTAAACGAAGCAAGGTGTCAATGGATCGGACATTACTCCAAATTGTTGAAGTTAAATTCAGGTGTGGAACTCGAGGTGAAATCCGATCAGATGGGCTGTCCGTTCGGATGGCCTGTCCGATCGGATGACCTGTCCGTTCGGATGGCCTGTCCGTTCGGATGGCCTGTCCGATCAGATGGCCTGTCCGATTGGATGACAACTTGTCCGATCGGATGCTTGTCCTATCAGTTGACTGTCCGATTGGATGACAGCTTGTCCGATCGGATGCCTGTCCAATCGGATGACTGTCCGATCGGACGCCAATCCGTCCAAACAATCCCGTCGTCCTTGGCACTTGACTAACTTTGAAGGTTTTTGGTGGCTTTGATCAAGACGGCGTTGTGTCGTGCTAACCAAAAGAAACCCCATCTCGAACCAAGGGACCCGATCGGACGGAATCACCCAATCAGACCAGTTTACTGATTCGTGATGGTCGTTGATGTGCACAAAATGAAACATATAAATTACATCAATTGTGGCATAAAACTAACCCTTTTTAGTACTAATGTTGGAAAAAGTGTGTTTTTGTCTTCCTTTTGCATTTTCGGGATTAAAAGAGCTCAAATAAATAAAAGAAGCAAAAATGTAGCTAAATCTAACATAAATACAAGAAAAGGAACAAACGTGCCAAGCCCAGCCTCCCCGACATCATCTTCCCAAGCAAAACAAGAGAACAGAAGGCTGAACACGCCCCGTGCTCAGTGAACACGGGGGCGTGCCCAAGTGCCAGCATAAAAGACAAAGCTATAGAAGCTTCTATCACCCACCACGGGGGCGTGTCCAGCGGACACGGGGCCGTGGTCAACTCTAAGATTCGCAGAATCTGGGGAAATCTTGATAGTGCAGATATGCTTCTGCACATGGGGGCGTGCCCAGCGGACACGGGGGCGTGGTCAACTAATGCAGACAAACTGCAAATAATGAAGACAGAGAAGAAGGTGGACACGGGGCCGTGCCTGAGCTGCTGTTCAGCCTATAAATAGGGGTGCTTGGCTCATTTGCAAACCATCCCTTGGCACACTACCTCTCTCACACTTCACCCGCCACCCACCACCATCACAACACCATCATCCATTGTCCATCATAGAGTGTGTGAGTCGTCTCGGGATCCAAGATTGATCGTAAGAGTTCTTGACAATCAAAGGCCATGTTTGCCTAAGTCTCTTACATCACTTGGTGAAGACAAGTGTCTAGTATAATACTTTTTATTTTTAATCTTTTCACACTTTTTACTTGGTTATGTATTAATGACTTTAATAACTAGTTTCTTATGTTGAAGGTGATTCTTCCTTATCGTTTGTCCGTGGTGTTTTGGCATTATTTTACTGCTATATAAAATAAAAGATTTTCACCATTCATATCTCCACGGTCTATATGGAGATATGTTGGCTACCTGGTCGGGGGTTAAGGGAACAGTTTGGTAAGAGTCTTGCCTTGTTCAGTGTATACATCCTGCAAGGACCTGGGTCAAATTTAGTAGGACCTCCTTCAATACCCACCGGTATTGGATGGCGGGGGTCCAAACTCTTTGATCCCATCATATGTAGGCTACTATTAATACTTTAACCCGGCTATTTAGGACTGTATCCCTGCTGACTCAGACTACTTAGCCGAGGGTAACGTCACCTTCAAAAGAGGGGCCTACCATAATATGCATTAATAACTTAATTAATTATCTTTCAATAATCCGACCCTTTAGGATTGTATCCTTGCTGAGTCAAACTACTGGGTTGAGGGTAACGTCACCTTCAAAAGAGGGGCCTACTACAATAACTAAGATAATATCTTAAAAAGTGCAAAAGTGCGGAAATAATCAAAGGTTATACTAAACACGAGTCGGAGCCAAGTGATTCATCTTGTCTATCTGTTTTTACTTTTATTTTATTTTTCAACATTTTAGTTAATTTTTATTTTTCTAGTTAAAACCCTTTTTCTAACTTTTGATTTGATTAGACGTTGAGGATAAACCGGTACTAAAAGTTCTTGTGTCCTTGGACGACCTCGGTATCTTACCAACACTATACTACGCTCACGATGGGTGCACTTGCCCATATGTGTGTTTGGTGTTAGTAAATATCGTGTTTTATAAATTTAAAACTTGACTAACGTGTAAAAAGGGCTTAAAATATACTTAAACTTATATACACACCACACGCATCAAGTTTTTGGCGCAGTTGCCGGGGACACAAGGCTTTTAAGAAAGCTTAAAATCGACGGCCTAATCAGTTTTTCAAAACCTTTTCAAAACGCGCGCACATTTTTCTGCATTTTAGTTTAGTTTTGCATTTACAGTAGGTTGAACACGGGCCGTGCTCACTGAACACGGGCCGTGTTGCATTTTTTTCATAAAAACACCCAGATACAGAGCTTGAACACGGGGCCGTGCTCACTGAACACGCCCCCGTGCTCAACGAAATCAGTAACTTTAATTAAAACGCCCAGATAGAGATTCTGTACACGGGGCCGTGTCCACTGAACACGGGGCCGTGTCCAGCCTCTGTTTCCGTTTTCATTTTTGTTTTTTGATCTCGAGACGTTGTTGTGGTCTGCTGAGTGATTCTTATGGATCAATACTCAGGAGGGCAACTACACCTATGAGGAGGATGATTATAGGGAATATTATTGCACCAATTGCGGTAACACTCACTCGATTCAATATTGTAACTTGTTTCAACCATCCACTTCATACACTTACTTTGAGGAGCCCAGGTACGAGCCATCAACTTCATACACATCCTATGAAGACCAAATGTATGAACCTTCTCCCTCATACTCATATTTTGATGGACCAAGGTATGAGCCTTCATACTCATACTTTGAGGAACCAAGATATGAGCCACCACCTTCATATGCTTACTATGAGGAACCATGGCATGAACAACCCACCTCATACGAGTATTATGAAGAACAAAATTACGACCCTTATCCATCATATGCTTACAATGAAGAACAATGGTGTGAACCATCTACTTCATATGGGTATTATGAGGAAAAAAAGGATCGAACAACCGGATTCAAGCTTTGAAAATCCCGATCCTTACTCTATCACCGAAGTGACCCATAGGATATTAGAACACCTTAAAACTATCGAACGGTACCTAAAAGAATCTCGAACAAGGGAAGAGGAGTCCCGTGCAAGAGAAGAATTAACTTGTAATAAAGAAGAGATAGTTGAAAGTGTAAAAATGGAAGAACAAATAAGTGAAGAACCGACACATGAGTTAAACAACGAAAAAGGTGAGTCCGTCAACGTTAAAATTCAAGAAGAGTCTAATTTTGAAGAAATTAATCTCTTGTCACCTTCTTTTGAAAATCATTGTTTAATTCCCACTCATGCTAAGTTTTTAAAAGAGTTAAACACTAACACTAAAATTGACGAAACGGTAAGCGTTAAGTTAACTAACGATCAAACCTCGCTAATAAAAGAAAACCCATTTGAAATCAACATTACACCGGTTCCATGTTTTTTTCAAAATTCATTTATTAGTAATGTCACAATTGATAAAGATCTTTGTGTTAACATAATGCCCAACTAGATTTTCGAAAAATTAAGTATTAGTTGTCACACCCCGACCACGTTAAAACAACAAAACGTGGCGGAAACGTCAGGGAGTGTTGTATCAGAATCATTGTTTCACAACCATGGATTAAACAATTTTGTTTTATTGAATTAAATGTATTACATTACATTGGAATTAGAAACAAAACAGGAACAAATAAACTTTCATTGTTATTAAGTTACTATGGCCTCGTCCATTCCTATGTGAGCGTACGCAAGTATCATCATCAAACATCATCAACTATAGTACCTGAAACACATGTGAAAATACGTCAGCATAAAAATACCGGCGAATACATAGGTTTTATGTGAGTGTCAGATTCATGGCTTGTTTTACATGTTGCAATACTTATTTAAAAACCTTATTTTGAAAAGTATAGTATTACGACATAATTAACCAACTCAAATCAAGTTGGATATAATTTATAAAATCTCGTAGCCATGATTCTTAACTCCAAAACATTTGTTTTATTATATCAAATTGTAAAACATCTCGTAGAAACTCGTTAATAAAACTCGTATGGTTTATATTATTTAGAAAACATCATTGTGTGACATCGGTTCAAAATCTTTTACCCAAGTGATCTAGATAACGCAACGATATATAATGTGTTAAAAGCACTTATATATAGGAAGTACCAGCGGCGTATCCACCATGCTTTTAACACATTACACCCGCCACGTTACCTAATCACTTCCCTAACCTAATGGTTCAGACAGTTACAAATGGTTCACATATGTCAAATGGTTACAAATGGTTCATATCAATCAAATGATTACAAATGGTTCACATACATCCAACGATTACAAATGGTTCTCATACATCCCATGATTACAAATGGTTCCCATACATCGAATGGTTACAAATGGTTCAAAACGTAAAACAATTGCGCTAGCATGTTAAGTGAACATATCTAGCAAAACATAATGAAATCATGTACTAATAGTGTACTAATGAACATAACAAGTATATGATATGAAAACATGGAAAGCATGAAAGTAACAAGTAGGCACATGTGTTTCACCCCAAAACGTTTGAAAAACAGTAAAAGAGGGGTCTATGTACTCACTTGAGGATTCTTAGAAGTCTTGAATAACAACCAAGCAAAGCTAGAGGGATCACAGAATCAAACGACACCTAATATAGGTAACTATGTAAATAAACGGACCTAAACCGGAAGATCGGATAGGATGAGGTCTCGTAAACCAAATGAGTGTGGGAACTCATATGATATGGTTTAACAAGGCCTACATACTAAAACGAAACCTAACCTAAGTGCTTACGACCCATTACGACTCGTTTAGGTAGCTTACGCTACTTTAACGCGTCGTTCGCGTAAAACGCGTTCGGAACGCCTAACTAGTCCTATGACAAGTATTATATGCCTTAACATGTCTAATAATGTTACCTAATCAGTTTAGATGTCAAAATTTAGGTTACATATGCTTAAAATGAATTTATGCGCAAAAAGGGCATTTTGGTAAATTTCCTAAGGCATATAAATTACCTATCATACCACTAACTAAACGAAGTGACCATAAGGTATAACCTCGGAAGGTTATTCCCTATACAACTATGGTCACTAAACATGTTTGGTTGGATCCTAATGATCGACCAAACGGGTCTAGTTCGAAAGTCTAAGCGGTTGTTTAGACCGCCTGACTTACGACTCTACATAAGCACTAAACCTAAAGTGACGAGCTAAACATGTTAAAACATGTTTAATGAAGTTAGAAAACAGGTTTGGTATCAAAACAAACGGTTTTGATACCTAAAAGTAGTTTGGTTACAAAATACGAAAGAATACACATTTTGGCCGAAACTACGACTCGCCACTATGCCTAGATAACGTAGTAATCAGTAGGTATAGTCATAAGAGACTAAAACCATCATGATTACGCTCACGTTATGAAGTTCAAACGAACTTCGTATTGACCATAAACTGGTCAATGCAGAAAGTTAAACAAAGTTTGACTTTCACGCTAAAAATGCATAAAAGAACGAAAGAGGACTTACAAAAGGTCCAAGGAGCTTTCATCCAATTTATTCTCAGGTATGAAGTGCAAGACTTCAACTTAGAGAATGAAAATCAGATCAAATGTGAGTTTGAGAGCAAAGGGGGTAGGGTTTATATAGTTTTTGCACAACCGTTAAGATCGTTCATCGTAAAACGAGCTTCGATCTCATCCGTACACATGTGCCCATGGTTTTGTGAAACCATGGGAGCCCCTAGTTTCATTAAAACCATGTGCAAATGAGGGGAACAGATGGAACAACCTGGAATTTAGATTTTTCATTTTGGTCCCTTCCTACGATAACTATGGCAGAATGTCAATTTTGGTCCCTGAATGTGCAAAACATGGTTTTTGATGCATTTTTGACACGTTTAAGCCCCGTTAATCCCATTTCAAGGCTCTAAAATGAAGTTAAAGTATAGGTAAAATGAAACATGCTCAAAAATATCTTGGATGTCGGTTCGTTTGGTCGTACGGTTGCGTTGTTCGGTTAATTACGACGAAACACGAACGAATGCGAAAAACGATCCAAATTACGCGACGAATAGAATTTTATCTTGCCAATCACTAAAATAAAATATTTTAATGATTACATAAAGTTTTGGATGTCCGGATGTATTCAGAACGTAATATATGCGCGAAAATGAAACTTATGCACTTTTTGACGCTTTTAGTCCCTGAATGACCAAAAAGTTTATTTTAGCACACCGACCCCTCAAAGCCTATTTATAAGCTATGTAAATGATATTTAGGGTATGTTTAACTTATGGTCATGTTTCGGAATGTTCGTTACAGTACAAATCGGCATACTTTCGCAGTTTGTCGAAATTAGTCCCTGTAAGCGAATAAACTTGATTTCGCCACACCAAACCCTCCAAAACTTATTTATAAGTTATGTAAAGGTTATTTAAGGTATGTTACGCCTGTTTCACTATTCCGGAGTGTTCGTTGCATTAAACTGGTTATATTTGCGCATCAGTGCGCGTATAACCTTCAGAAAGCGATTTAAAGCTTGAAATCGAACAAGAATTGATATGTGCAAAAGATACACATATTTATACAAATCCCAAGTATGAAATACAATATTTCATTGGTTTGGTATTTGTTTGATGGTCGTAGAGGCACAGGTGTCACATTAGTGATTTTTCTCCACTTCGAATACCCATTTTTCTATCTAATCGAAAAGTAATAAAATCAATCGGTGTAGTTGAGGATGTCTTGGTTCAAACAAATCAAATGGTAATCCCAACTGACTTTGTCATCCTCGATGACGCTCCTCTAGTGTTGGGACGACCCTTTGTAAAAACTCATGAAGCTTTGAAAAACCAAAAGTTCAACAATCTACCTATTCAATTAGGGGCATTTAAAAAGAGTGTCGATCTTGAGCGATCAATGAAATATCCATTCGGCAATAATGACCCCCTAATTGAAGATGAACCACCCGATACAAGTGAAAAGTTCGACCACTTTGTTGAAGAAGAGGTCGCCATAGAACAAACTTTTAAAGTTCTTGATCAAAATGAGCAACCAAATAGGGAGTCTCCTAAAGACCCACCTCTTGAGCTCAAAGAACTTCCAAAAGATTTGGAATATGCTTTTCTAGACAAAGATGGTAAATCACCTGTAATTATTTCGTCTAAGTTAAGTAGTTTAGAAAAAAGAAAAATTAATTAAACTTTTGAAAAAACACAAAAATGTGATTGCTTGGAAGCTTGTAGACATTAAAGGAATAAGCCCTTCCATGTGCACGCACAAAATTTTAATGAATGATGACTACAAATCGGTAATACAACCACAACGTCGAGTAAATCCAAATGTTCAAGAAGTGGTTAAAAATGAAGTCATCAAATTACTTGACGCCAGACTTATTTATCCTATCTCCGATAGTCCTTGGGTAAGTCCCGTCCAAGTAGTTCCAAAGAAAGGAGGTATGACGGTAATAACTAACGAAAAGAATGAGTTAATACCAATGAGAACCGTCACAGGATGGAGAGTATGTATAGATTATAGACGATTAAATGAAGCAACAAGGAAAGATCACTTTCCTTTACCCTTCATTGATCAAATGTTAGAAAGATTATCCGGTCATAAATTTTACTGTTTCTTGGATGGTTTTTCAGGTTACTTTCAAATCCCGATAGCACCCGAAGACCAAGAAAAGACAACCTTCACATGTCCCTATGGAACTTTTGCTTATCGACGCATGCCATTTGGTCTATGTAATGCACCCACAACCTTCCAACGTTGCATGGTAGCCATCTTCAATGACATGATAGAAAAGACAATGGAAGTCTTCATGGATGACTTTTCTATCTTTGGGGATTCATACGACCAATGCCTCGATAACCTTGAACGAATGCTATCCCGATGTGAGGAAACAAACCTCACCCTTAACTGGGAAAAATGCCATTTCATGGTAACGGAGGGAATAGTACTCGGTCACAAAATCTCAAGCGAAAGAATGGAGGTTGATCGAGCCAAAATAGACACTATTTCTCGATTACCACCCCCATCCTCCGTTAGAGCTATCAGAAGTTTCCTAGGGCATGCCGGATTTTATAGGCAGTTTATCAAAGACTTTTCTAAAATTTCAAGGCCTCTAACACAATTACTTGAAAAAGATGCCCTTTCATCTTTGACAAGGATTGCAATCAAGCATTTCTAACCCTAAAGGAAATGCTAGTCAATGCACCTATCATGATAGCGCCTGATTGGAAATTTCCTTTCGAAATCATGTGTGATGCAAGTGACTTTGCGGTTGGAGCTGTCTTGGGACAAAGAAAAGAAAAGTATTTTCACCCAACTTATTATGCTAGTAAAACACTTAACGATGCACAAGAAAATTACACAACAACTGAAAAAGAATTACTAGCTGTGGTATTTGCTTTCGATAAATTTCATTCTTATCTTGTTCTTTCTAAAAATATAGTCTATACAGATCATGCAGCCATTCGATATCTCTTCAAAAAGCAGGACGCAAAACCACGTTTGATTCGGTGGATTTTACTCCTCCAAGAATTTGATATTGAAATCAAAGACAAAAGAGGAGCTGAAAACACCGCAGCAGATCATCTTTCACGCTTAGAAGACCCAACTTTAGAGGCAACCAGGGACGAGCAAATCAACGAAAAATTTCCAACAAAATCCCTAGAAATGGTGGAATACAGACAAGAGCCATGGTACGCCGACTATGCTAACTACCTAGCTAGCGGTATAGTCGCAAAAGGTTAGCCACATCATCAAAGAAAGAAATTATTTGCTGATGTAAAACACTATTTTTGGGAAGATCCTTATATTTTCAAAATGTGTGCCGACCAACTCATCCGACGATGCGTACATGGTAGCGAAGCACGAAGAATTCTCCGCCATTGTCATGAAGGTCCATACGGAGGACATCATGGTGCCACTAGTACCGCACGAAAGGTATTTGATTCAGGGTTTTATTGGCCAACCATTTACAAAGACGCCCGAAGTCTTGTCAAGACATGTGATGCTTGCCAAAGAACAGGTAATATTTCTTCCAAAAACGAAATGCCACAAAATGGCATTCTTGTTTGTGAAATTTTTGATGTGTGGGGACTCGACTTTATGGGACCTTTCCCACCGTCAAAAGGAAACAAATATATACTTGTGGCAGTAGACTACTTTTCTAAATGGGCCGAGGCCGAGGCACTTCCAACAAACGATGGAAGAGTCATGGTAAGATTTCTGAAAAAATTATTCTCTCGTTTTGGAACACCTAAAGCATTAATAAGTGATAGAGGTACCCATTTTTGCAACCATCAACTTGAATTTTTTTTAACAAGATACGGGGTCTATCACAGGGTCTCAACAGCATATCACCCTCAAACAAACGGACAAGCCGAAGTGACTAATAGAGGTTTAAAATGAATACTTGAAAAAACCGTAGGGTTAAATAAAAAGGAATGGGCCGATAAATTAGATGATGCTTTACGGGCATTTCGAACTGCTTATAAAACAACAATAGGTACAACCCCATATAAGCTCGTCTGTGGAAAAAGCTGTCATTTACCAGTAGAAATAGCTCACAAGGCCTACTGGGCAATTAAAAATGTGAACTTAGATTTAGAATTTGCTGGTAGAAAACAATTTTGTCAATTAAATGAATTAGACGAATTAAGGAATTATGCATACTCAAACTCTGAAATTTATAAGGAAAGAATGAAAAACTTGCACGACAAACACATTAAACCTAATGAATTTCGAGTAGGAGATCAAGTTCTATTGTTTAATTCACGACTTCGATTATTTCCTGGTAAATTAAAGTCTAGGTGGTCAGGACCTTTTTCCATCACCTATATTTTCCCACACGGTGCAGTAGAAATTAAATCTCGGAATGGCCCTCCATTCAAAGTCAATGGCCAATGGGTGAAACTCTATCAAGGATTCATTGAGGATGAAGAGGAAGAAATCTCGCTTCAAACGATCGAAGAATGAAAGCATCAACATCATACCTGGTAAGTTACGAACAAACGGGTCGACATCTAAATCGGTAAGTTTTCTAACCAAGTGTTTGTGAAACAAGGGCACTCACACGAGCACTAAATATATATATATATATATATATATATAAAATTGCTCGGCACGAGGCCGTGTCCACTGGACACGGGGCCGTGTCCGCGCGACTGTCGGGATAAAACCCCTTTTTTATAACAGTTACTTCATTCCACACGCCCCGTTTCCCCGAAAACTCTCTGGTTCAGGCAATTTTCCGCAGATTTTCGACGTCTCCTATACTTCTAACAACATCAAGGTATGGTTATATCATCATTAGTAGTTAGATTAAGCATTTGCATGTAGTTAAAACATCAAAAATTTGGGGAAAAATCTAGGGTTCATGAAGTTCATCCGGATCGAACCTCAAATTTTTGCATAAATCTGTTAGCATTAGTTTAGATTAGTGTTATAGGAAGTAAATCCATTTGTATTGTTCATAGATTTGCCCGATTTCTCACAAAAACCCCAAACCCTTGTTTTTGAACCGAAAAAGATAAAATCGAAGGGGTAAACGGTTTGTTTTGGAAAAAAACGGCACTTGGGTTTCATTTTCAGGGGAAACCGTACCTATTGGACCAAAAATTTTCAAGTTTTCGAAACCGGGACGAAAAATGAAGTTTTTGGGTAACAGACGCCTGGACACGGGGTCGTGTCCGCTGAACACGGGGCCGTGTCCAGCTAGCTGTTTTCAGTTTTTTCTGAAAATTTCACTATTTCGTGCTAACTTTTGGTGTATTCTTTCAGATGTCAAAGAAATTCACAAGGTTCAATGCAGCTGAGCAAGACGCTAAGGCAAGATACGATGTGCTTTAAACCAGACCGGAAGAATACCCAAGACAAGCGTGCATGGATCTTTTAACATTGGTGAACCAACTTGACCGGTTTAACAACCTCGTTACCGGCCCACTAAGAGTCGCCCTAACCACTCGAATTCGCTCGGTCCACGAGTACAATCTGGAATTCTATAGCACATTCGTGTTCAATTCAAGGTGTGACCCTTTCGATAATGATGGGGTGGGATTCCGATGTGGTGGAACTAAGTACTCGATTTCGATGGAACAATTTGGGTCGATAGTTGGGCTGTATGCGGAGGAAGATGCGGGTAATGAAGAGAACACCGGAGGGGTGCGAGAGTTGGATGAAAACGAGCGCCAACCCGCTTGGGCTCAAATTGGAGAAGGGCACTACAACCCAAGCAACACTAAGAGCACTAAGCTGAGGGACCCGCTTTACCGTTACATCTATAGGGTCCTCACTTACTCTCTTAGCCAAAGGCATGATAGTAGTGGCGTTGTTGGGTTGAGAGATCTGGTGGTCCTTCATTGCATTCACAACCGCAGACACCTCGATGTTCCGTACCTCCTGCTCCGAAACATGCATTTGAACTGGCTTGCTACTCCACCAACCTCTATCTTCTTCGGGGGGTGGATATACCGTCTCTTCAAGCATTTCGTGAACATGCCTAGGTCCTTCGAAAAGAGCCCATGGTCGGGAAGAGTGGATGTACACATCTGCCGCTCCATGAACTTAATTTATGAGGCTGAAGACGGGACGGTTAGCTTCCAAAGAGTCCAAGGGCATGCATGGAACCCGCAAGAGGCACTCGTCCTTCACGCTCCACAGCATCATCAGTACCAGTACCAGCCCCACGGTGATCCAGGCCAATCCTCCTCACAAGGAGGCGGTTTTCCTAACTTCCAAAGTTTACATGACTTATTGCAGGAAAACCTCATGTGCACCAGGAACACCTATAACATGGCGAGCAACACGTACACCCGGGTAGGAGCAATCGAGAGAAACATTTCCGACATCCAAGATGACATTGGAAATATCCGGTGTACATAGCGGGGCACGGTGGAGGAGGCGATGACGATGAGGACGAGGACATGGACTAGGCGGGAGGAGTAGAGGCAGGAGCAGATGGTTGGTGATCCCACAGGTTAACCCCCCTTTTCTTATGAACAATTTCCGGCCTGCGTGCCGTGTGTTGAACAATTTACTTTCCTTTAACTCTTTTTATTTTCTGCATTTGTTTTTCTTTTTAACTTTGTGACGTGGATGTTGAACGATGGTAATTTAGGATGCTTGCTATGGTTTGGTGTAGTGTTTATTGATAAAACAGGTACATACGAGGCTTAGAGTACTAAATATTAGTACTACTAAAGCCGGAGCAGGAAAAACGAAGCCAGAAACCTGTTTTTCACCTTTGCAGATTGTCTACACGTGGCCGTGTTCAGCAGACACGCCCCCGTGCCCACTTCCCCAGACCTGCTGTTTGTTTAATTCTGCAGACTTTTGCCAGACACGGGGTCATGTCCCGCGGACATGCCCCCGTGTCCACCTTCTGTAAGTAAATGTTACTGGCACTCTGACAATGGGGTCGTGTCCATCCGACACGGGGCCATGTCCATATGCCCAGTAACACAAACTTTTGTTTTTTCACACATTTTTACACATTCAATCAACCTAAAAACTTATTTTTGGTACACATTGAGGACAATGTGTAATTTAAGTGTGGGGGGGGGGGGGATGCTAAAACCTTGAATCTTGCAAGTCCTAATAACAAGCCTTACACAAAACTCTATTGGAACCGCTAATCACCCCAAATTTTTTCAAAAATTTTTCATTTTTTTTTACTTGTCTAGGTTTAACTTGGGAATTTCAAATTCTAAAAAGGTTATATTTTTACAAATTTACAACTGATATGTAAGGACTCTCAAAATTTTCCTAAAAATACCCGTAAGTATAAACCCGGATCCCTGAAACCTTACCCTACATCAAAAAATCAAGAAAAAACAAAATCTTGGTTCTTAGGCGGGCCGCGTAAAAGACAAGGGATGTCTTACGCGGGCCGCATCAAACCTGTGTTGACCGGATAAGTGTTCCGGATCCACGTAGCGACCACCTGGCTAACCTACTTGTGACTGGTCAAGGCTAGTCGTAGACTGGGCGGCTGCGCTGGCCGCGTAAGGTTAAGTTGAAGACTTACGCTGTCCGCGTAAGGTCTCAATTTCAGCTATAAATAGCCCGTCACTTGCACAATCCACTGGTGTCGATCAAAACTTTCAAAAACGAAGTTTTAGTACTCTGAAGTCGAAAATATCAATTATATTAGTGAGGCGCTGCTCCGATACCGGGTATTAACTCGATCGCTGCTACGATTCAATATCCGATCGATTAAACTATCCAATGGATGTTTAAGTGCTGCCCACATTAGGGTTTATGCTTTGTCATTTGTCGTTAAATCAATGGATGTTTAAGTATCGCACTTTGTCATTCGCTGTGAAGGTTTAATCTCGTGAGTTATCGTAAATGCCTGTCAATAATAATTTCTACTCTTATCCTGTCGAAAATCAACTCCCTATAAATTTAGAACCAGCAATTCCAGAACCTATAATTCACACCCAACATCTAGGAATGGATGAGTGGTGGACTAATGATTGACAGTTCCAAAACCTGCTCAATAGTCCTTATTCCTTTCTCCATCAGTTCGACCCGGAACCTATACCAAACCCACCGATGAGCAATGAGAATTTAGCTGAACTCCGCCACTTTGGCGAAGAATTGGTGGATGCCGGAAATAGGATCAGGGAAGTAGGAGAACAGATCTCCTGGAAATACGACGAGAGGGAACGCCGTTACTGAAATACCAAATGACGAGGGATAGTGTGGTGTGAAAATGTGAAACTGTGGTTGTAAAATAAATAAGTAGAATATAGTCTGTAAAATAACTATACAATAAAACTTTGTAAGATACAGGTGTGTAATAACGCATATTAATATAAAAATGGGAAGCGAGAAATTGATAGTTTTTGGCTATACGTGTATTGTGAAATTTATATGATTATTTGTGTATGATTGTTATTTATTCAATACTAATAAATTATATATAATAATTATCAGATGGCAAACATTGGTAATGAACCAGTAAATGAAGTAAATCAATCCGAGCAACATCAGGAGGATCATTTTATGACTAGGCAAGACATAGAAAATATCGTTGCTCAAGGGATAGCCAATGCTATTCCAGCAATAATTGCTGCTGCCCAGAAAACCGTTGAACGTCAACAAATCATCCCTAGCAAACGTATTTCTGAAGATAACTTCAGTAATAGCGTAAATGGAGGCGGTAATTGTAACACCCATATTATTATTTTGAAATTTTACGTATAAATACGATATCAAACATGTAATTACGATTAAGTATCCTTAGAAAATACGAGTAATTTAAAACTTTTACAACTTAAAAGTTTTCAACATAATATAAATAAGTTCGCCATTTAAAAGTTATGACGTAACGCCGTGCGGAAGCTTTAATCTCGTGTGTTCGGTTCTTTGTAACTGCTTGATCGTCATCCGTAGCATGCCCAACATCACCTAAGATCAAAACCAACTTAAAAGTTAGTTTTGATAGTCAAATATTAAGTTCAAACAAGTTACATGGGTTAAAAGAACAAAATTCAACAATTTTCTAGAGTTAGGGGGCGTCGCGTGACGCCAAGGGGAGTCGCGTGACGCTAGGCCCCCTTTTTCACAGACTGATGTTTAATCAGTTGCTGTACATACCCAGTATGACCTGATTTCACGGAAACAAGCATATCTTCTTCGTTATTGATCCGTTTTACCCGATTCTTTTTCCTACGCGTCCGTAATTTAATTCTCCATCATATGGAGTTAAAATCCAACATCCAACTTAATAAATTTTTAGACTTCTAAGGCTTCGACTCGTTACCTTTTTACCGAATTTTAACCCGTTTATGTATTTTATCAAACAAACATATTTGTTTGATTCCTATATCACCTATACTTCTTCAAATTAATGTTATATACCATATTAGGTTCTAATCACAGGTTTATTACACAATTTAAACCCATTTTCGCTCGTATGCTTATTTTGACCCGTTAAGGGTATTTAAGCACTTTCGAGCCTAAAATAGCTTTCGATTGCTTCTAGCATTCCATTACCACATTTCTTATCCTATAATCTTCCACCTCAACTGTAATTAAGGTAGGTTTAATGTGGTGATCAATATAAACCAAATTTTACCTCTCGAATCATTATTTTACGGCAAAAACTCAAATAGTGCCATTTGGCTAATATAATACCTCTTTCAGCTTCTATACTTATTCTAAGTATTTACCTAGTCATAAAAATCATTTCCAAACAACCTTTAAGGATCGTTTGTTCCATTTAGCTTACAAGGGCATTTTGGTCGATTTTAGTCCTTTTATGACGAAGGACTCTCTCTCAAATTATTCGACCAAAGTAGCATTTTTAACTACAACATAATTATGCGTACCTGGCCCGGATCGACAAGTAGACCCGATTTATACCTCGTTTTCATTATCACACCATCAATGGGGACGCAATTATCTGATTTGCTAACCGGTCCTGTTAACATAAGACTTGACAACCACATTAGTCGATATTGTCAAATGGTGTTATCACCACCATTCGACCCGTTTGGACTATATGCCCAACATTATCTATTTAATCAAAAACATCATTTTTGATTTCCAATTCATACATCCATCCCATCCCGGATTTTATAACCATACCCATTTTCTTTTACACTCTTTTCTTACAAATTCAACCCATTTCGGCTTACGCCATAGGTATCCTTTTAACCTTGATTTACATTAGTCGACACTTGACAAATTTCCATATTTCCAATATTATTGTTATCACGTTTACAACGTATCGAATAAATGGGTATTCTACATAAGTGTGTAAATTACACTTACCTCGCATCCACGCCACGCTTTTCTTTCCGTACTTGCTCCGTTTGACCCGCTCCCTCCTCCAAGCTTTCACCTAGCTTGTTACACGTCAAACTATTGTCAATCATTTACAAGGCGGTTAAATTAGTCATTAACAATCACGACTATTCCACCTCACTTATTTTCCATGTCTAATTATCATTCATCACATCGTAGGTCAGTTTGACTTTTTAAAAGTCAAATGCCCATTAGTATACTAATTACATATTCTTCCTATTGGATGTACTCCCATGTAACAAAATGCTTGTAGTGCTGGAATGAAAGTTTTAGCATTCTTTAATTACCCGGTAGGCGTTATCTTTAGACCACCGCTTTAACCAAAGTTCTAACCACGTTTATCACATTTAGAACTCTTTTTAATCACATTTTGCATAATAGCCAAAACATCACAATTAGGTGTTTTAACTACAAAAATTCTAATTTCAAGCCTTCTTTGAGGCATTTCAACAAACACTTTAAGGGCAGAATTTTACATGTTTATTTATCAAGTCTCTAGCTTATCTCTTAGCCCTAATTTCACATAAATCAACCATCTTACAAAGTTGTTAGCTTCTATAATTCTGAAGTCACTTCACAATTGTCAAATTACACTAGAATATGACCCAATTTCCTAGTGTTTATTAAAATCTACATAACCCACTAATCTCCTACAATGGTGTTTATGGATTTTACTAGATTTTCACATGAATTCAACTCGTATTGGTCTAGGGTTTGTCCCTAGACACTGTATTGTTCTTATTTCATCATAAAACTAACATGCAACCATAAATTTCAGAAATTCCCAATTTCATGAGAATTTCGAGTTGATAGTTTTCATCAAATTTTACATACCTTGTAATCCTCTTGTGATGAGGATCAATAATCTATGCTTTAAATTCGATTTCAGCTTGGATTGAGCCTTCAATTTGAAAGTTTAGTGATGTTGAGGGTTTTGGAGAGTGGGGGATCGCCCCTGCTTATTCTTGTGCGACCAGACATCCCAAATGGGGTGTTTGGTTTTTGTTTTAATTAGAATTAGCAACATAAGTTTCAATTTTAACATCTTTAGCCCCTCCATTTTCCTTAGTTCATAATTTAAGTGTTTTAACCCACTCATAAGTCACTATCTAACTAGGTTAGAATTATTCCTAGTTAGCTTAGTAGGTTCGGGAAGTCGTAACCCGTTTTACTTTAAGTCCCGTTAAATCGGGCCTTTTATCTTCCTATTTTCTTGAAAGCTCCTATTCACTTTAAATAAATATTAGGATTATTCAATTAATTCCTAATACTTTCCAGTTTATTTTTACCACTAACGGTACTTTCCCCGTCTTTAGTATTAACGGGGTTTAATTACCAAACCCGTTTTCGGGGTGTTACAGTAATCATACTAATCATGATAATGATCTACGGCAGACTCCGCTCCCTAAGAAAATGAAAGCTGCAACGCCTGGTTGCACTTACAAGGAATTTCTTGCTTGTAAACCCACTGAATTTGCAGGCAATGAAGGAGCGACTGCGGCACTCTGTTGGTTAGAGAAAACCGAGGCAGTAATCACAATAAGTAAATGTGATAAAGATGACAAAGTTATGTACGTGTCGAATCTTTTCAAAGAAGGGGCACTAGAATGGTGGAACACAGTACTTCAAGCCAAAGGAAGAAATATGGCCTACGCCATGAACTGGGAAGAATTTAAAAGTCTTGTAGAAAGAAAATTATGTCCCGGATATGAAAAAGATCAAATGGCAACTAAATTCCTAAATCATAGAATGATGGGTGTAGATTGTCGCGGTTATACTTCGACATTCTTTGAATATGCTAGAGTGGTACCAACACTGGCTTCGCCAGAACCGGTACTTATTTCTCGCTATATTTGGGGATTAATTAGCGAAATCCGTAATATCGTTAAAGCTGCGAGACCTCGCACTATTGATGATGCGGTGGAACTAGCTAACACCCTAACTGACGAACTGGTACGCACGAGAGATGAAAACAGGAAAAAGGAACTGTCTCAGAAAATTACCCAAGGATTTCGGGTGGGTAATAATAGCAACTTCAAGAGAAGAGGAACAGGGCAATCTTCAACTTCGCCGTTTTGTAAGAACTGCAGAAAGAAACATTATGGAAGATGTAATGTAATTTGCAACTTTTGCAAAGCCATAGGACATCGCGAAGAAGACTGCAGAAAGAAAACAAGAGTCTGCTATAACTGTGGAGAAACAGGTCATTTTAAGCCAGAATGCCCTAAATTGGTTAAACCAGCAGACAACAAAGCTAAACCAGCTGAAGGAGTTACCAAGAAGAATGTTCGAGCCTTTCAGTTAACTACTCAGGAAGCCGAGTTAATTCCTGACGTGATAGCTGGTACGTTCCTAGTTCACAACATTTACGCAAAAGTATTATTTGACTCTGGTGCGAACCAAAGTTTTATAAATACTTCATTCTGCCAAGCTCTTAATTTACCCCTAACGAACCTTAGGCAGATTTTTACAGTCGAAACAGCAGACGGAAATTCTGTCAAAATAGATAAGGTTTTGCAAAAAGAAAATATAGAACTCTCAGGTCATAAATTTCATGCAAACCTATTGCCAATGAATTTAACTGTATTCGATGTCGTATTAGGAATGGATTGGTTAGTAGCCAACCATGCTCGAATCCTTTGTGATAAAAATTCTATAGAAATTCAGGCACCTAGTGGGGAAGTAATTATGATTACATTAGATAAGCCTTGTAAACCCATGAAGTTCATATCAGTAGTGAAAGTTGCTAATTATGAACGAAAGCAAGGTATAGTATATATGATTTCAGTAATCATTAATACTAAGAATAAAGAACTTAAGGAGATTCCTGTAGTCTCAGAATACCCAGATGTATTCCCAGAAGAATTACCAGGATTACCACCCAATAGGGAAGTAGAATTTAGAATTCATCTAATTCCAGGAACTACACTGATAGCCAAGGCACCTTATCGGTTAGCACCTACAGAAATGTTAGAACTGAAAAAGCAATTAGATGAATTATTAAGTAAAGGTTTCATACAACCTAGTTCATCCCCTTGGGGAGCACCAGTGTTGTTTGTAAAGAAAAAGGATGGTTCGATGAGAATGTGTATTGATTATAGAGAATTGAATAAGATTACAATTAAAAATCGATACCCATTACCTAGGATTGATGATCTTTTTGATCAACTTCAAGGAGCTAGATATTTTTCTAAGATCGACTTACGCTCCGGATATCATCAATTAAAGGTACAAGAAGAAGACATACCTAAAACTGCTTTCAGAACTAGGTATGGTCATTACGAGTTTACAGTCATGCCCTTCGGATTAACGAATGCACCTGCAGCATTCATGGACATGATGAATAGAATCTGTAAACCGTATTTGGATAAATTCGTAATTGTCTTCATCGACGATATACTTATTTATTCCAAAAGTCAGACAGAACATTGTGAGCACTTGCATGCACTCTTAACTTTGTTAAGAAAAGAAAAGCTTTATGCCAAATTCTCGAAGTGTGAATTTTGGCTACAAGAAGTGCAATTCTTAGGACACATGGTAAATCATGAAGGTATTCATGTAGATCCTGCTAAGATAGAGGCAATTACCAAATGGAAGGTTCCGCAAACCGCAATGGAAATTAGAAGTTTTATAGGTTTAGCTGGATATTATAGACGGTTTATTAAGGATTAGGATGTGTGCTAATGCAACGCAAGAAGGTAATTGCATTTGCTTCAAGGCAATTGAAAAAGCACGAAGAAAACTATACGACTCATGATTTAGAATTAGGAGCCGTAATTTTTGCCCTGAAGATCTGGAGACATTATCTATATGAAAGTAAGTTTACTGTCTATACGGATCATAAAAGTTTAAGATATATATTTAGGCAAGAAGAGTTAAACATGAGGCAAAGGAGATGGATGGAAATCCTAAGTGATTACGACTGTGATATTCAGTATCACGAAGGAAAGGCAAATGTAGTTGCAGATGCCTTAAGTCGTAAATATCATGAAAAGCAAAAGCGATTTCGTGCTCTTAGATTAAATCTACAATTAGATTTAATGGAACAATTGAAGAATTTACAAGAAACAGCAATCAAGGATGATGCTGAGGGAATGAAGGGACGAACAAAAAAATTAGAACAAGGCGCTGCTCCGATACCGGGTATTAACTCGATTGCTGCTACGATTCAATGTCCGATCGATTAAACTATCCAATGGATGTTTAAGTGCTGCCCACATTAGGGTTTATGCTTTGTCATTTGTCGTTAAATCAATGGATGTTTAAGTATCGCACTTTGTCATTCGCTGTGAAGGTTTAATCTCGTGAGTTATCGTAAATGCTGTATTAGTTACTAACCGAGTTCGTGTGCATATTATTAAATTTAGGTTAAAAGGCTAATCAGTAGGCTAGGCTCTGCTCAAATAAATCTGCAATGTGAGTCATTCTCTTTTTATCAAATTACTTTCAAAAGCATGTTTATTTTTAAAGTTATAATTACAGGGATTAAGTCTTTGTATTCACCAAATTACAGCCGGTATGTGGGGTTTTGTATACATTACTTATTCCCGTCACCATTGGACAACAAGTTAGCCAATGGGTGATCTGACCATAGTCACAGAAACGAGTCGAGTGACAAATACTGTGGGTAGTTGGTTGATATCTGGAAACATTGTAATCACTCTTAATACTGTAAATTATAACAAACGTGTTGTTTTAGTAAAAAGAATGATTCACCAGTATTTCCCGCTGACAAAACCTTTTTCAAACATGTTTCAGGTGATCTGTTGTGATCCAGGAAAAGTGCCGCGAAGCACTACAAGCTTAAGGGAGTGGCTCAGTATAAAATAAAGAAACATGTTTTAGAAAAATAAAGATTTCTCCGTGAAATCATATGATTGTAATTTACCGGGGTTTATCCCGAGTTGTGAAATAAAATAATCGGGAAATTACAGTTTTAAAAAGATCCTGAAGAAAACTTCCGCTGTTAACTCAATTAAATAAATACCACGGGATTTTCTGTCCCGCAGCTCCTGAAACGGGTCAAACCGGGTCGGGGGTCATGACACGATAGCGTCGTGATAAAAAGAACCAACATAAGAAAATTATGAAACGGCATGACAAGTTTAGTTAAAATTTGATTATATATACTTGATCACATAAAAACCCATTCCCACAAAAAGTGAGTTTTGAGCCTTTATTGAGCATACAAATATATATCTTTAAACTAAATTCTCATTTTTCGTTTCTTGTGTGAATAGCCGCTTGGTTCTTACGACTCTAGAACTTGCCACGACGATACATTCCCGGTCCTTACCAACTTAAACCCGAGTAAGTAAATGATGGAGGCATTAGGACTAACCTTTTTTATTTCTACACCATTATTTTTTTACCACCTATCCAAAATCCCCCTAGTTAACCCCTTTGAGCCTAAACCTTTTCATTTCATAACCCAAAACAAACACCCTTTCACCCACCAAAACCTTTTTATTTTTAAACTCTTTGTTTTAGTAACAAGCTCGATTTTTCGTATGACTTTTCAAAAAAAAATGTTGATGATGAAGCAAAAGAGAAATAAACAAACAAGTTCATCAAAAATAAATTTGTTTGAATAATGACTTCATCAAAATAAAAATTTCAAAAATAAAAAGTCTTACGGAAACCGACGCTTTTACGCCTTTTGCCCTTTTACTAACCACTAACCCAACCACCTACCTTTAACCCAAGCCTAACCCTTCACCCCAAAAGTCCTCTTGATATTTACAAAGGTATATAGTTAAAAAGGAGGAGGATTGATTTCTTGGCAAACTTATGGTAGGAATAGGTTCCATGCCGCTCTCGAGTGGTCCACTAAAATACATCTTCGGCCGAGTGTTGAGTGATCCCCCGTGAGGTATGTGAACTTGTATATAAATGGAATTTTAAAAAGGCATGTTATGCCCTAATAAGTAATTTATCTTATGTAATGTTTTAAATAAATCTTGACGAATAGGATTGTAAATAAATAAAAATAAAACTCGATAAAGAATCTTGGAAATCCCGACACTCTATGACAAGCCCAAAAACCTTCTCTTCTACCCATTCCATTTGGGAGTGTAAAGCCACATTATAAAGAGTTTTGCTTGAGGATAAGCAAAGATTCAAGTGTGGGGGTATTTGATGTGCACAAAATGCAACATATAAATTACATCAATTGTGGCATAAAACTAACCCTTTTTAGTACTAATGTTGGAAAAAGTGTGTTTTTGTCTTCCTTTTGCATTTTCAGGATTAAAAGAGCTCAAATGAACAAAAGAAACAAAAATGCAGCTAAATCTAACATAAATACAAGAAAAGGAACAAACGTGGCATGCCCAGCCTCGCCGACAGCATCTTCCCAAGCAAAACAAGAGAACAGAAGGCTGAACACGCCCCATGCTCAGTGAACACGGGGGCGTGCCCAAGTGCCAGCATAAAAGACAAAGCTATAGAAGCTTTTATCACCCACCACCGGGGCGTGTCCAGCGGACACGGGGCCGTGGTCAACTCTAAGATTCGCAGAATCTGGGGAAATCTTGATAGTACAGATATGCTTCTGCACACGGGGGCGTGCCCAGCGGACACGGGGGCGTGGTCAACTAATGCAGACAAACTCTAATTAATGAAGACAGAGAAGAAGGTGGACACGGGGCCGTGCCCGAGCTGCTGTTCAGCCTATAAATAGGGGTGCTTGGCTCATTTGCAAACCATCCCTTGGCACACCACCTCTCTCACACTTCACCTACCACCCACCACCCACCGCCATCACAACACCATCATCCACCACCATCATCATCCATTGTCCATCATAGAGTGTGTGAGTCATCTCGGGATCCAAGATTGATCGTAGGAGTTCTTGACAATCAAAGGCCATGTTTGCCTAAGTCTCTTACATCACTTAGTGAAGACAAGTGTCTAGTGTAATACTTTTTATTTTTAATCTTTTCGCACTTTTTACTTGGTTATGTATTAATGACTTTAATAACTAGTTTCTTATGTTGAAGGTGATTCTTCCTTATCGTTTGTCCGTGGTGTCTTGGCATTATTTTACTGTCTATGTAAAATAAAAGATTTTCACCATTCATATCTCCACGGTCTATATGGAGATATGTTGGCTACCTGGTCGGGGGTTAAGGGAACGGTTTGGTAAGAGTCTTGCATTGTCTAGTGTATAGATCCTGCAAGGACCTGGGTCAAATTTAGTAGGACCTCCTTCAATACCCACCGGTATTGGATGGCGGGGGTCCAAACTCTTTGATCCCCTCAAATGTAAGCTACTATTAATACTTTAACCCGGCTATTTAGGACTGTATCCCGTTGACTCAGACTACTTAGCCGAGGGTAACGTCACCTCCAAAAGAGGGGCCTACCATAATATGCATTAATAACTTAATTAATTATCTTTCAATAATCCAACCCTTTAGGATTGTATCCTTGCTGACTCAAACTACTCGGTTGAGGGTAACGCCACCTTCAAAAGAGGGGCCTACTACAATAACTAAGATAATCTCTTAAAAAGTGCAAAAGTGCGGAAATAATCAAAGGTTACACTAAACACGAGTCGGAGCCAAGTGATTCATCTTGTCTATCTGTTTTTACTTTTATTTTATTTTTCAGCATTTTAGTTAATTTTTATTTTTCTAGTTAAAAACCTTTTTCTAACTTTTGATTTGATTATACGTTGAGGATAAACCAGCACTAAAAGCTCTTGTGTCCTTGGACGACCTCGGTATCTTACCAACACTATACTACGCTCACGATGGGTGCACTTGCCCATATGTGTGTTTGGTGTTAGTAAATATCGTGTTTTATAAGTTTAAAACTTGACTAACATGTAAAAAGGGCTTAAAATATACTTAAACTTATATACACACCACACACGCATCAGTCGTTCTTGGTCAACCCGAAATCGGTCGTCTCTTTGTTGGAAACCAGATCTTGAACCAACACGTCACTAAGAATGGATAGAAGGTCGGTACAAGCTACGATTCTATCGGTCTTGTGTGCATTGAGTTCAAAACAGTTGAAAGAAAGTTGGAAAACTATCTTTCAATCCTTTTATTCATGATTATATGTAGGTTTGTGTGAAAATGTTGCTTATTCTTGTGGAAATCCTTCGGATCTAAGCTGTTCTTGGTGGAATGAGGCCAACACTTGAAGTTCATAAGAACTTTGTGATGGCATCACCCTAGAACACCTCAAATCCATTGATTTCATGGTTAAAAGTTAAGATTTAGGAGAGAAAATGATGAAGAAGTGCGTGTAGATCATAGAAGTACAAGATTTGAGTTGGAAACTTACAAGAATTGCGAGAAATCGAGAGAAACTGAACCCAAGGCGTGCTGGTCGAGTGAGAGCTCCATATCAGGGAAAATGATGAGAGTGGGGGGGGGGGGTATTTATAGGTAAGAGAGGAGTGAAGGTGATGTGGTGTGTTAGATCGGATGGCCTGTCCGTTCGGATGGCCTGTCCGTGCGGATGGCCTGTCCGTGCGGATGGCCTGTCCGTTCGGATGGCCATTCGTCAAGCGTCAAGCCTCCGGCGAGCGGAGTTTTGGCGTTCTGTTTCGATCGTTAAGCGCTGTGTTAGTTTGGTTACACATTTTCATCCTCATTTTCGTACATTTGCTATAATTGGTCACATAGGGTCGTATACATATCCATATTTCAAAGTTGCGATAAAATAGCCGGGTCTCGTTTCAAATATACGTTCTCTGCGACGCATCACGACTATTGAGGAGGGTAGAATAGGTCCTCACTCAATATCATCGTGAGCGTTAGTGTATGTGATGCGATGTGTTATAGCGATATTGTATGCGTAATTATGCGAAAATACTGCGAAATAGCGATGTATGCGATATAGCTACATTAAGATCCGAATCTCTGGTGCTAGGCGTAACGAGTATATCAGGTAGTAACAACGCACGAACGTGCGGGTTGTTACACGTATGTTTCGAAATCTTCAAAAGTCGCCCAAGAATGCTCCAAAGTTGCCCAAAGATGTCCCAAATTCGTAATTAGGGTTAATGATGATTTCTTGGGATTATTTATACCAAACCCTAAAATGTAACGATAATTCGCCGTCAAACACCCCGTCGCGTCGCGCGACGGGGATTACCCTTACTCGTGGCGTGACGCGAGCACAAGAAATAATAAAAATCCATTATTTAATGGTGGTGTCGCGCGACCATGATGTAAAAAAGCCTTGGCGTGATGCGACTGCTTAAAATGAGCAGACTTGTGCGTTTTTCTACAACTTCAGCTCTCCAAATTCTCCAAAATAATTCTAACTCTTTTAAAACTCATTCCGGGACTTGGTGTTTCAACATTTTGGCTCGTTTTCACTCATTTTTTAGCAACATTTAGTACCAAGACCTGCAAAACTCGAATTTATCAATAGTACGCACATTCTAACTAAAACGGAACTAAAAAGTAACGGAAACTATACAAACTATACATGAATAAAGGATGTATTTTGCAATACATCAAATATCCCCACACTTACTCTTTTTTCGTCATCGAAAAAGAATTATGCAACGGAATCATAGACGAATAATCACTCGGGTCAAAAGCATATGTATATTTTATTAAAACCAAAACTTGCGTTAGCCGCGATTGCGAATATACTTGTCCCTTTAAACCCAAGTCCGATCTCAAGCCCTTATCATGTGAATTTAATTTAGGTGCGTTCAATCTACGTAGGGCCTCACGCTAAGATCTACGGTCCACCTACTCCTGCCTCAAGCTTATAGAACTAAAGGAACGATCACTGGATCAATTCCCAACCGTCTTATATCAAAACCACGAGAATTTAAAATCAATTTTTTTCCTTTTCCATTTTTTTTTCATTTTTTTCTTTCTTTTTCAATGAGCTTAGACATTGCTTTCCCTAACCAAGAGGCAATCCTGCTGTAGAGTCGCTATCCCGAACTCGGATTACTTAGGCTTCGGTACTTTTTTTTTCTTTTCTTTGCAAGGTCGATTTCACACATTCTAGAGGTAATCCGGTTGTAAAGTCACTATCCCCAACCCAGACTGCATAGAACTGTGCTACTTTCATTCAGTTTCTAGCTCATCTTTTCCTATTATTTTTTTTTTCTGATAAAAAATTCTAACGGTTTTAACTTATAACGGTGTTCCTTATACTCTTATTGACGGTTTTGATTTCCCATATTTCCCAGATGAAAACCCACTAGCTAACCGACAATTAAGGTAATATTAGCTCAAAGGGACCTAAAACCAAACCCGGGCCTATCCACACATCCCTAACTAGACGCAAGCTCGATTTATTTAATCTCTTATTATTATTATTCGAACCCGAGCAAAAATTCATCTTTTCTATCATTTTCCGTTTTTATTATGCAAACTTCTCATTTCAAAGGATATTTTTCTAGTTTTTCAATTTTTTTTTGGATTTTTCCGTTTTCTAATTTTCTTTCATTTTTTTTTTGAATTTTTCATATTTTTGACTCGATTATTTACAAGTATCCCATCCCCACACTTAAAGATTGCATTGTCCCTAATGCAAGAACGGAAATACGACTCAACTAACTAGAATAACTACTAAACTACCTAAATAAATAACGACTGCAAACGAAATAAATAAAAAAAATACAACAACAAAAAGGGAAACGACTTAGCTGTATATGTGAGACTGTCAAAGTGCCAGTCGTTTCCACATAAGCCCTCCAATTCGATACGCGCTCAGCAAACAACTCCTAACCTCGGACAAGCGAACGAAAACGGCTAAACATCAACCTATCAATCATCAACACAAACTACCAAAACATATCATAATATATAGAGTAAACCTCAATTTTCGTCCCTGTGGTTTGCTTGTTTTAACACTTTAAGTCCAATAGTTTGAACATTGCAATTTTGATCCAATAGTTTGCTTAATCAATCAATTATAATCCATTGACTTAACACCTCAGTAACTTCCGTTTGTCCCACCCCATGTGCCCCTCACATGAGGGGCATTTATGTCCTTTAATATCTCTGTCATCTTCCCCACCTACCTTTTTAAAACCCTAAATACTCCTTTCTACACAAATGGAAGCCTCAAACCTGCATTTAAATCCAACCTCAAAAATAATGAGAAACCATGGAATCATGTTCTGTTCATGTGGATCTCCAACAACCGTTCGAACATCATGGACATCTGCAAACCCGGGTCGCAAATTATACTGTTGCACACGATGTAGGTTTGTTGCTTGGAAAGAACATCCGATGTGTGAACGAGCAGCGACTGTTATACGTGGCTTGTTGCAATCCCTGAACAATGTCGAAGAAAAGGAAAGAACATTGGCAGTACAAAACAGAAGGCTGAAAATTGCATTATTTAGCAGCTGGGTTATGTTTATGTTGTATTTGATTTGCATTTAAGGAACAGTCATTTCAGTATGCATGTTTTGAGATTAGAATGTGATAATGTAGTCATTTTGCTAATATATGAAGACTATGTTTAATGAAGTATGTGGCTCTATTTTGAAGATTGAAATATTCACCCATTTAAGACTAATTGTTTAATTTTGGGACCACTAAAGACCTGAAAGATTGTGACACATACAAATTGTGTATGGTTTTTGACCCATTAAGTCAAGAAATACAACAATTGAAACCATACATGACAAACCAATTTGACCCGTAAAACTTGACTTCTGACCGGATATTGTTTCACGAGAACTTGGATCCAGTGGTCACTTAGTCCGAAACTTCTAGCCTTTTAATGCCATTTATGAGAAGCGGTTGTCCTTTTGCACCGGATATAATCTTTTCGAGTATTTGGGTTATTGTGTATATAGGGATACCCCTCACAAACTGATGATCTTCAGATGAATTACCCCCATATTTCAGCTGTAAAAAATAAATATCATCAGTTCAGTTCTTACTCACAAAAAAGTCGTATACAAACTAGCAATGTTCAGTAACGTTGAAACTAGCGATGTTCAGTAACGTTGAAACCATACATGACAAACCAATTTGATCCGTCCGGTACCGAAAATGTCAAAAGTCGGTACCAAATCGGTACCGAAAAAGTACCTGGTTCGGTAAATTCGGTACCGGTACCGGGTACGATTTGCTCATCCCTATACAAGAAGCTGATACATTTGATAACACACACTACAAACCATTTTGACCCATAAAGCATAGATTAAAACCATATACATCCAAAAAGTGGCATAATAGTTCTGTTTAAGACCATAACCATATTACACGACACCTAGAGAATACTTCAAAACATGACACTGAATAGTGTTCAAGATCACAAAAACCACCACAAAAGTGTGCAATACGAGAACTAGTTAAGCAAAAACACAATCAAGGTTGATGCCCTGCTCCTGATGATGCATCAGGCTTGGATCTGGGTGCATCAGTCTTGGATTTGGATCTAACAGTCTTCGATTTGGATGCAGCAGTTTTGGATTGTGGTGTAGGCCTTGCAGTGGATTTTGATGTAGCCCCAGCATTTTTTTGAGAGTGACCCGCATCACCTTTGCATGACCTTTGGTTATGACCTTTCCCTTTGCACTTTGTGCATGTTACAGTGCTTCCTACCCTAATCATTTTTCCATTTTTCACAATTGGCTCACTCAATTCCTCAGCACTTTTCTTTCTTTTCTTCTTTGGCCTACCTACCTGTTTGTGGTGTTTGGGAGGCCTAAGAGTGGTAGGGCATTGAGAGGGTGACCACATAACAATTCCATTAACACCATCAATGGTATTAGCATAAACCTTCTTCCATGTTTCAATCCAATAAACCTCAGACACCCAAGATTCAGGGATGCCAACATCTTGGCCATGCTGGGTCATATTCCAGATGACTGCCACAACATGCCTACATGGTAACCCTGTCAACTCCCACTTTCTACAAGTGCAGTTCCTTTGGTTAATGTTGACTACACATTGGTCATATATTCCCCGACTCACCTGATACTTGTTATTCCCACTATAGATAACTGAACATTGCGAGGCTTCAGATTTAATGGTTTCAATCAACTCAGTTGCTTTGGGTGTCAAAGGCCCATCACACTTGGCTATTACCTTGTGCACAAGGACTATTCTCTTCATCGGGTACTCTCTTATATACTCCAAGCAAGTGATAATGGGCTTGTCCCTTCCTCCTACCAACTGAGAGTTGAACACCTCACATAGGTTGTTCAGAAGTACATCACTTTTGGCTCCTCCTGCATATGTTAAAGGAGGTTAGAAAGTAGGACATAATGTACAATAAAATCAACTTAAGATAACCTTACCACTGAAATGAGATCTTGTCCAATGTTGTGGTGGGATTTGTCTCAACCAATCATGAAGTTTTATGTCTTCCATGTAAACTTGATTCATAGCCCTTTCAAATTGTGGAATGGTACTGACACTTGCACACTTCCACAACAAGTTTTTATTCAAGCTACCCCTCCATGTGGACTTCATATTCTCATGAATATGTCTTAAATAATAACGGTGTTCGGCACTAGGATACACTTTTGCTAAAGCTGGTAAAATACCCTAAAATAGAACCATAAAAGTAAACCATGAATAAGGTTAGTAATTCATAAAAAAATGTAATTAATTAACAGTTTAGTATGTATGTTACCTCTTGTCTGTCAGTGATGAATGTGAAATTAGAATTGACATTTAGATCCAAGTCACCTACTAGACACTCCAAAAACCAGGTCCAAGATGAAGTTGTTTCTGCTTCAACCAGTGCGTATGCTACTGGATAAATCCCATTATTTGAATCCACCCCAACTGCAGTCAAAATTTCCCCTGGATATGGGCCCTTCATGAAACATCCATCCAATCCTAGTATATCTCTCCCACACATTTTAAAACCTGCCTTTAGAGCCCCTAAACAAATATAGATTCTCTTGAACTGCCTTGTTAAGCTAGCAGGGTTTGGCTCCTTCTCTACTTCAAGTTTGACTGTTGTCCCTGGGTTAGACCTCATCAACTCATCAACATAATCTCTTAAAAGTGAATACTGCATTTGATAATCCCCATCAACTTTCTGAGTAGCCATTAATTTCGCCCTAAATATCTTCTGCAAAGACACTTGAACTTGGAATTTTTTCTGAACTTGATATTGTAGGGCTAGTATTGGTATGCTTGGGTTGACTGCTATTGTGTCTTCAATTTGTTTGGCAAGGTAACTCATGGTGAAAAGCTTGACATCTCTAGTTTGGAAGCAGGTGTGTTCATTTATAAAAGTCTTCACAACCCATGTGCCCTCATTGTCAGGGTTTGAAACATGTAGAATCCAAGGGCAACAAGGAATCTGATTTTTTATGGGACCCACCACTATTTTGCACTTTTCTTTTAGCCCCACCAACCATAATAACTCCCTCACATATTACACGAAACCTGCCTAAATCATTTCTCACAACCTTAAGTTATCTTCTTGTTTCAATTGCATGAGTCTTAACCAATTTCTTAATTTGTTCTCTATCTGCAAATTGTTGGCCAACATAAAATCTCTCAGCAACTAGAACATTCTCTTTTTTTCCTATGCTCCCTTAAGTTCTTTTTTAAAGTAGTGTCATTTTCTTCATCACTTAAACTATGAAAGTTGTCTAGATCAAAGTCATCAATATGTTCAGCATCTTCAGTTTGGTTTGCCAAAGCTTCTTCATCAAAATTCATGTCAACAGCTGCCCTAAAATTTTGTATGTCAACCTCATAGTGATCAATAGCATTCTCTTCATCGACAAGGAAATCTGAATCATCAGAATCATCACTACCCTCAGAACCATCACTATCCTCAGAAGTAGCACTATCCTCAACACCCTCACCACCCTCAGAACCAGCACTACCCTTAGCACCATCACCACCCTTAAAACTAGCACCACCCTCAGATGATCCCTTATCATCATTTTCATACCACTGTATTGCTAAAGTCCTCCTAACTTAGTTAGCTGGTCCCTGTTCATCATTGAGTTCCTGAATAACAACCTTACAAGGAGATTGGAAGTGATTATCTAAGGTTGTCATCCAGTGTTCAGTGTATAAATCTATAACTTTGAACTTTTGAACATATTGTAGCATATTTGACACATCTGAATCATTACCTACAACCCTTAAACCATAATCAAGATCTTGATCAGAAATCATAAAAAGGTAATATATCTTCTCATCTAGTGGGTATCCTATTTTCACCATCATATCATTCAACTCATGAACAGAAAACTTGTCTTCATCTACCCAGTCAATAAATCTTACCTCACCATCAAAATATCTTCTTCCAGGAGAAGAAGTGAATCACCCTCCATGGTTTATCCTTAGTGTGAAGAATGAAGGGTTTTGCCCTAAAAAATTGACAAAATTTAGATTTTTTTGTTGAATCGCCAAGTTAAACAAACATTAATCTAGGGTTTTGCACTGCGATCGACAGATATTAAACAAAAATTTCAAATTTTCAAACTAAAAAATACTAACCATATGCTTGAACGGGATCGAAATGCATTCCTGGATGTCGCATAATCCATAGCTTAAACTCTTCAATCATAGCTTCAATCTGATGATCGCAACAATAATTGAATGGGATTTTGAAGGGAAGTTATGAGGGTTTTCTTCAATGAAGAAGGGATTATGCGAAGGTCTGGGGTTTTATTGCACTAAGACTACTAATCAAATTAAAGGACATAAATACCCCTCATGTGAGGGGCACGTGGGGTGGGACAAACGGAAGTTACTGAGGTGTTAAGTCAGTGGATTATAATTGATTGATTAAGCAAACTATTGGATGAAAATTGCAATGTTCAAACTATTGGACTTAAAGTGTTAAAACAAGCAAACCATAGGGACGAAAATTGAGGTTTACTCTAATATATATATCATCAAAAGATCATCAGTTTCAACATCAACCAACCCAACCTCCCTAACCAACCTGTTCACAGTGTATCAATATCAGTACAGACCAACGAATGAGGATCAAAAACAGCATAAAAGAAAAATAATCAAACAAAAGATATAGTAGTCAGCTGCTGCTTCTGCATCCTCATGCCATCCCCACACTAGTCCTCGTCACTGTCCTCCTCTTGACCACCTGCACCAGCACTACTCTCACCAAATACACGGAATGGAGGATCCGGATCAGACCTCGTACCAGCACCACCCGGGCCACCCTGCTGCCTCGGCTGAAAGAAGTGTGGGATCCTCATGCTATGTGTAGTCATCATGTACCTGAGAGCATCCTCCTGCCTCTCCTGACCTGTCAAAATAAGGTGCTCTAGCCTGTCAAATATCTGCTCCACATAGCCAGAGAATGACTGTAAAGTGAGAGGCTCATGTGGAGGCTGCCTCCTCGGATACTGCTGTGCTGGTAGCTCGTGTCTCTGTGGTGGCCGTTGTCGGTGTGTAGGATTAATCTGAATCATGACATCCTCAGCTGGATGTCCCTCCGGTGGCTGCACCTGCGGGCCCTGCCTAATCGGCTCCCAGCCGTAGGGCTCCGTCCAAGACACTATCCCTGCCTGCTGCAACTCTCTCAAACCAAATGTCACCGTCTTGGGCCCCTCGTGTAGAAATTCGAGGACATACTTGGTAAACACCCCAAAATTTTGTGCAATCCGAGTAATGTAGGGGCCCATATCCAAACCAACTCGAGGACCACCTCGACGTCCTCTACTAAACGAATCTGCTAACACAGTCGCTAAATTCATCTCCCTGTTCTGTACCCGACACATGAGAATGAACAGCTCTATCCAATTCGCCTTATTCTCCCCAGATTTCTGACCCACCAGTGTAGTAGATAAAATCTTCAACACATACCTATAAATCGGGTTACGAACTGAAGTGATAAGGTTCGTAACCGTGAACGGGTGGTCAGAAATCGTGCTCCAAAAATTCCTCAGCTCAGTCGCACCAACACCATAATCCCTAGGCGTAGAATAAGCACCCCTCAAACTAGTAACAAACTTCGGCCGCTTCACTTCCTCCTCAGTATAAAACCCTGCCACAATGGCAAACCTCGCCATATTCATCTCATAAACCTGCCTCCCCAAACTGAACGACACAGTTGTGTCCTGATCAAAATTTCCCTCCTTGTGCATCCATGTGCTATGAAACTCTAGCACCAGCTCCTCATACTACGGCTGTATACACTCCAATTCATCTGTCAACTTCGGACCCAAAAGGTCCAACACTTCCTGCTTTGAAACTATTTCACTCAACCACAACCAGTCTATCACCCTGTGCTGAAGTAAATCAGTATTCTTCAGTTTATCATACTTGTTCCATTATGGTGTACTCGGCTCAAATTTCAATATCGGGTGATCGGCTCTACTACATATCCTGTCCGGAATAAAATTAAATGACGATTGATACTCGATCTTTCTCAACTTAGGATCATCGACAGCTATCTGAATGATCGGGGTTTCTTGTGGGACCGGGTCTTGCTGGGGTGGATCCTGTTACGGTGTTGACTGACCTGCACCTGTTTTCCTAGACCTGCCTCTGCGAGAACTGCTCGCCATATCTGCAAAACAAATATTAACAAGGCAAAACAGGCAAACAGTTAGTAGTAACAAACTATTTTTGTATTTTTCATTTTTTTAATTTTTTTTTGAATTTTTATAATATTTTTTGGATTTTTTATAATTTTTTTCGAAAAAAGAAAGACTAGCCGTATAGCATTTCATTCGCGGCTAAATCTGAAATAAACGGGTTACCTTTTACAGTTGCTAAATGATAGGTAAACTCGCCCGAATGGAGATTGAGTACGGGCGAGCCTAAATCACTTGTACGTGCAAGTAAACCCAAAGATAACCAACTACGACTAAAACTACTAAAACGAACTAAAACGACACAAAGACTCTAACTTGGGCTCAATGTACACTACCCCCCTCGGCACTTTAATTGTCCGCAATTAAAACGAGTGCCTACCAAACCGACATTGAAGTCCAACCTTGCATAAATTCAGTTGCTTTTTAGTTGAAAGCAAAATTTTTGTCGATTGAAAAAGTCCGCCTAATTAAAGGAGGGTTTTCCGTTTCAAAAATTATGTTTCGTATGCAAGATTGGAACTTTAAGTGCCGCAATACCAATCAAAATTCAACAAAGCAATGGTATTTTGCCCAACCCGACACCATCCGCACCCACTAACAAATGCAAGTACTTGTGTGTTTCACCATTCGCAACAAACAATCAAGATGGCAATGTCCTCATAAAATATTATACTATCACAGGCAATGACTCCCAAACCAAAACCATCCGCACCCCATTGGACTATACAAAAAAACAACTAAACTAAGGTACTGACCACAAGAATGACCCAACTAAACTGACTCAACATAGCCGTCCTAACATGACATATCACAAGACCAACTCGACTCTACAAGACATCAACTGGACCTACTAATATTGACTCGACTGACTCGACACATCAAACCACAAAAAGACTCAAATAGGACTGACTCGACAACCTATGGACTCACATAAGAGACTAAACAAAATAAAGGAAACGATAATGCAGTAACATCATACCTGAATCGTTGATTTTTGTAATAAAAAACTTGAAATTTTCGGTAATGGGAAGTCCCCAATTGAACCACAGCAGCGGATAAATGGTGAATATTTTATGTGGGTATTGGTCAGGGTGAAATTCCGGTCACGTGGGTGGTCTTGGGGTGAAAAACAGTGGTGATTTGGTGGATATATGGTGGTGGAGATGGTGTTCGGCGGTGGGGGTATAAGAAAAAAGGGTTTTGGATCGTTTGGGGAGAAGAGCTGAACTGATAAGCTTTTAAACGACGTTTCATGTCGTCGCGCCCCGCCACCTTATATTAGGATAGCCGTGGCGTAGCGCCACGGTAGGGTTCAAGTATGTGGCGGTTCAGAACTGTTTTGCTGACCCTAGGGGTCGCGCTGCGCCACCAAGAAGTGAGTTTGTGGTGGCGTGACGCGACGACGCTTTTTTCACAGAAGGATTCGAAAATTTTCAGGTTTTAGGACTTAGAAAAATTTCTAAGTTTTTCCAAACCTTCCCCAAACCATCCCAAATTTTTTTCTAAGTGTTGGGACTTACCTGGGATGCCGTTTGCCTCGCAAATCCAGCTCTTCAAAGGTACGATTCCTGCAAAATCACTCAAACACACAAAACACAAACACGAAAAACTACGAAAAATACGAAAATTTAGCAAAATTACAAACGGTACATACTCTACACTTGGGATTTCATCCCAAAACACTAATTGGTGGCTTTAGATGGGATTTCGAGAGGAGTTTCCTCTATCTCGTCCTTGTTTATTGCTCCTCCAATGTAGTGCTTCAAACGATGGCCGTTCACCTTCCAACTATGGCCATCCGACTCATCCATGATCTCCACCGCTCCATACGAAAACACATAGTGAACCATATAAGGTCCCGACCACTTGGACTTCAACTTACCCGCAAACAAATTCAACCTTGAGTTGTAAAGAAGCACTTTATCCCCCTTGCTAAACTCCTTCACTTTTCTCAACTTTTTATCGTGTAGAACTTTCGTCTTTTCCTAGATTCCCAATGATCTAGCATAGGCCGCATCCCTAAGCTCCTCTAGCTCATGTATTTGAAAGAACCGCTTCCTAGAGGCTTCGGTCATGTCAAGATTAACGGTCTTTAAAGCCCAAAGCGCTCTATGCTCTAACTCTATGGGAAGGTGACAAGCTTTTCCATAGAGGATCATGAAAGGTGTAGTTCCTAAAGGCGTCTTGTAGGCAGTTCTAAATGCCCACAATGCATCGTCTAACTTGTCGGACCAATCCTTCCTATTTTTACCCACTATTTTCTCTAAGATTCGTTTAATACCGCGATCCGCATTCTCCACTTGTCCACTTGTTTGTGGATGATATGCGGTAGACAAACGGTGAGTGACTCCGTAGCGTGCAAGCAATTTTTCCATTAATGCATTGCAGAAGTGAGTACCACAGTCACTAATTAGGGCTTTAGGAGTCCCGAATCGGGAAAAGAGCTTTTTAAGGAATTTCAACACTACTCGGGCTTCATTTGTGGGAATAGCTTGAGCCTCAACCCATTTAGACACGTAGTCAATTGCCACGAGTATATAGTGGATTCCTTTGGAGTTTGGGAAGGGTCCCATGAAATCAATGCCCCAAATGTCAAAAACCTCCACCACTTGGATGGGGTTTTGAGGCATCACATCTTTGGCGGAAATATTTCCGGTTCGTTGACACGCATCACATGTCTTTACGAACTCATCGACATCTCTAAGTACGGTAGGCCAATAAAAACCACAATCAAATACCTTTTGAGCGGTGGCATGTGCACCATAATGTCCTCCTGTTAGGCCCTCATGCACATGTTTTATGATGTTCCACCCCTCCTCTCTCGACACACAATGTCTAAGAATCCTATCTCCCCTAATACTAAAGAGAAAAGGATCATCCCACACATATTTCCTCAACTCACTAATGAATTTCCTACGTTGTTGTGTGGTCATTCCTCTCACCATATTGCCACTATAAAGATAGTTAGCTAAGTCACAAAACCACGACAATCCTTCTTTCTCCGCCTCAACAAACTCTATAGACTCGTGAGGGAACATGTCTCCAATCTCCTCCTCACGAATCTCTTCTCTCTTGGGGTCCTCTAGACGCGATAGATGATCAGCCGCCACGTTTTCGGCCCCTCTCTTGTCTCTAATCTCGATATCAAACTCGCTAAGTAATAGAATCCACTGAATGAGTCGGGGTTTAGAGTCTTTCTTTTGAGAAAGAAAACGCAGCGCGGAGTGATCGGTGAAGACTATCGTCTTGGATAGAACAAGGTATGAGCGGAATTTGTCAAAAGCGAATACTACGGCTAAGAGTTCTTTCTCCGTGGTGGTGTAGTTCTCTTGAGAATCATTTAGCGTTTTGCTCGCGTAGTATATAGGGTGGAAGTGCTTATCCTTTCTTTGTCCTAATACCGCTCCAACGGCATAGTCCCTCGCATCGCACATGAGCTCAAAGGGCAAGCTCCAGTCGTGTGAGATAAGAATAGGGGCACTCACAAGCTGTTCGTTCAAAAAGTTGAAGGCTTTAAGACACTTCTCGTCGAAGACGAATGGAACATCTTTCTCTAGCAAACGGGTCATTGGGCGGGTGATTTTTGAGAAATCCCTAATAAAGCGTCTATAGAAGCCCGCATGCCCTAGAAAACTCCTAATCGACTTAACACTCGTGGATGGAGGTAACCTACTAATGGTATCTATTTTCGCACGATCTATTTCTATACCCTCCCTAGAGATCTTATGCCCTAACACAATACCTTCCGTCACCATGAAGTAACACTTCTCCCAGTTTAGCATAAGCTTCGTCTCCACGCACCGCTTCAACAGCTTCTCTAAGTTCTTCAAACAATCCTCAAACAAGCTACCATATACCGAAAAATCATCCATGAAAACCTCCATGGAAGTCTCTATCATATCCTGAAATATGGCAACCATGCAACGCTGAAAAGTAGCTGGAGCGTTGCATAACCTAAATGGCATGCGTCGGTACGCATAAGTGCCATAGGGGCATGTGAAAGTGGTCTTCTCCTGATCCTCCGGTGCTATGGGGATCTGGAAGTACCCGGAAAAGCCGTCTAGAAAACAATAGAATTGTTGACCGGCGAGACGCTCCAACATTTGATCTATGAAGGGCAATGGGAAGTGGTCTTTTCAGGTGGCATCATTCAATTTTCGGTAGTCGATGCACACACGCCACCCCGTGACCGTAAAAGAAGGGATAAACTCATTCTTTGCATTCATGACAACGGTCATCCCTCCCTTCTTAGGGACAACCTGAGTGGGACTCACCCATGGAGAATCAGAAATGGGATAGATCAACCCGGCATCTAGGAGTTTAAGAACCTCCTTTTTCACAACATCTTGCATGTTGGGGTTGAGCTGCCTTTGGGGTTGCACCACCGGTTTGAAATCATCCTCCATGAGTATCCAGTGGGTGCAATAAGAAGGGCTTATGCCCTTGATGTCGGACAACCTCCAAGCAATGGCCTCTTTGTTGGCCCTCAACACCTCTAACAACCTTACTTTCTCACCTTCCTCTAATAGTGAGGAAATGATAATGGGTAGCTTGGAACCCTCCCCTAAGAAAGCATACTCTAGATGAGATGGAAGTACCTTAAGCTCTAAGGGTGGGGGTTGGGTGGGGTCATCACTAACCGCTAAGACTTCGGGAATTAAAGGAATTCCCTCAACTTCAACTTCCTCTACCCTCTTCAACTCCTCTTCTACCTTCTCTCCTACCACTAAGTCCGCACCGCTAATATAATCTAAGCAATGATCAACGCATGAGATGAACGAATTCAAGAAGTAGACGGAGTGGCAAGGACCACTATAGTCATCCGAACCACTCGGGTGGTTCATGGAACGATCTATCTCAAAAGTAACTCTCTCCTCACCAACCCTAAGGGTGATCTTACCATCATGGATGTTATGAGTGCTTTAGTGGTACGTAAGAAAGGACGACCAAGGATAATGGGAACTCTCTCATCCGCTTCCATGTCGAGAACGACGAAATCAGCGGGGAACACAAACTTGTCTACCTTAACTAGCAAATTCTCAACTATGCCCCTAGGGTATTTAATGGACCGATCGGCTAAGGATAATGTCATTCGGGTAGGTGCAAGCTCTCCTAGGTCTAGCTTCTCACAAAGAGAAAATGGCATCAAATTGATGCTAGCACCTAAATCGGCTAAAGCTCTAGTGTTGGTATTACTACCGAATAGACAAGGAATAGTGAAAATACCGGGATCAGTAAGCTTTTCGGGAAGCTTATTTAATACAACGGCTGAACACCCTCCATTCAATGGGACATTAGATAACTCCCCTAACTTCTCTTTGCTCCTAAGAAGATCTTTCAAGAATTTTGCATACTTAGGCATCGACTGAAGTGCCTCTATAAAAGGTAGATTAATCTTCAATTGCTTGAAGATATCCTAGAATTTCCCGTATTACCTTGAGTATTTTTGGTTCCCAAGACGTGAGGGAAACGGGATACGCGAATGGTCTACTAAGGGAGAAGGTCTAACATCTATGGGGGTTTTCTCAACTTTCTTCTCAACTTGAGACTCACCGGGCTGTGCGGTACTTGCTGGGCTTAGCCTCGGTTGCACTTTTCCGGGAGCCTCCATCTCGATCTCCTCATCTATGATATCTCCATCCTCATCAACTACTCTCTCCTCAGCTCTCGGGTTCCCTACGGCTTTTCCACTACGAGTGGTAATGGATTTAGCATGGGCATTAGGTTTAGGTAGGGTGTTACCCGCAAACTGACCGGGTAGTCTCTCCTCTAATTTCCTAGACATATCCCCTACAACTCTTTGGAGGTCTTGGAAAGAGGCTTGGTGGTTCTTAAGCATGAGGTCATGATCACTAAGGGTCTTTTGGGTGGTTTGGTCCCTAACAATTAATTGACTCATCATGGCCTCCATTCTCTCAAGACTACCCCTTAGGTCATAACTCGAACCCTAACCTGATTGAACCTTATTATTTGAACCCTCCTCTTTGACCTGTCCATTGAACCCCTTATAGAACTGCCCAATTGAACCCCCACTAAAGAGTGAACCTTGACCCCTATTTGGATTTTGAGTTAATTGAAAACCTGGGGGGTTACCGTTGGACCGAAAGTTATTATTATTATTATTATTAAAATTATTATTATTTCGCCAACCCGAACCAAAGTTATTATTACCAAACCCACTAGGTTGACCCCTACCGAAACCTCCTACTACGAAGTCAACTTGCTCCTCACCAACTACCAATGGACACGCACTCGTATCGTGACCCCCTTGGCAAAACTCACACTTGTCTACCTTAGCTTTAATCTCTTTAAGTTCCCTAGTCACGTTTTCCAAAACAGCGGCTAAACTAGGGTCCATGGTGACATGGTTCACCCCTCGGGCGAGTGCACTAGTAGTGGTATTCGAATTACCACTTTGATACCGCTGATCGGCTCGCGATTGAGACTGGGTAAATGCCTCAAAACGCTCTAAACACTCAGCAACAGCAAGAATACCCAGCATATGCCCCCCATTAGTATCAAACCTATCACGAGTCTCTTGGGTGAGACCGTTATAAAATTTCTCACATAGAGCCTAATCAGAAAGACCATGTTGGGAGCAACGAGCACAAAGGTTTTGGAAACGCTCCCAAGCAAGGTAATAGGGCTCGTCGGGCTCCATGCGGAAGGAGTGGATTTGGTCTCTAAGACGTGAGGCTTTAGCGGGCGGGAAATACTTGTTCAAAAAGGCTTGACGAAGCCCCATCCAAGTGGTAAAGGTACCGGTTGGTTGAGAGTCCAACCAAGTAGCCGCACGGCCGGCTAGTGAAAATGGGAAAAGCTGTAGCTAAGTAGCATCATTAGGGGCACCGTGAAGGCTAAAGGTAGCTAGGATACGGGAGAAACGGTTTATGTGGGCCGGGGCGTCCTCGTCCTCACAGCCATGGAACTGGATGGTATTGGTGATGGCCTGCATGTCATAAGATGGAATCTGCCATGAGTTCTCGCTAACTATGGGTGGAACGGTGATGGGTGAAGCAAGACCGGGGAAATTCTGAGTGGCTTGCTGATGGACGGTTTGCCTAGGGTTGGCCATTGGTTCTATGTTTTCTGGGGCGTTAGAGGTGCTAGAAGTGGGGCTATCAGGTGGGGAAACCTTAGGTGATGTTTTAGGTGAATGGTTTGGTGAAGGTGGTGGGGTTGGAGGCGGGGTGGGTAATGGAGTGGAATCGAAGTGAGGAAACTGAGAAGAGGATGAAATGCTGACATGTGGGCCTTTGCCCGATCGAGATGATGACTCGGTGACTAGCGGCTTCTGCGGTCCGTGCGAGCGCATGTGTGGCATCCACTACAAGCAAGAAACCTGAATATGAGAAAAGCAAACACTAGTCACTACGACTCAAAATAAAATTAAAACAAGAATTGAAAGACTCGACACAAAACAAAACAAATAGCACGTATATGTCAAGAAAATCTATCAAAGCTAATAAACGCGATTGCCAAGAGTCCCCGACAACGGCGCCAAAACTTGATGTGTGCTAAACAGACTATAAAAATTAACTATATTAGACTCTCTAAGCTAGACACTAAAAAGCTTTAATTCTAGACTCGACCTAAAACCATACAATCGGCAAGTGTACCGATCAATGTAGTATAACCCTAGGAAGTCCGGATATCGGACCACGAGACTCTATGTATCACGTAAACTAGACTCTAGTAGACACTGACAAACATGACTTAAATTTTTTAATTGTTTGGGGGGGGGGGGGTTCGGAAAATATAAGGAAATCTATTTAACTAAATTAATACTAAATGTTAAACTAGAATTAAACTAAATACAAACGAAGACTAAGGCTTTTTCTTATATGAGTAACGAGACCACCTAGACAAGAATCCTGGATTGATTTTAAGAGATTACCGATTAAGTTAATTGCATGATTTATGGAACCGGGATCTTATAATACTAAACCTATTAAACACCAACTAAGCCCCTCAACCCTTCTCGAGGTGAAACTCATGGCATTACCTAGGCCGTTAATCCTACCGGTTATTAGACGCCTTTCCAGTTGTCTAATTATTCTGTAAGTACCCTAATGTTGACCTACTCTTTTCCAATCATAGATCTAGGGTAGTTTAGTTTCTTGATTTGACTTGATAGACTAATAAACCGACGGGGAAACTAATTCACGACCTTTTCCAAGGACTGTCTAAAGCAATTCGCCGGGTAAAACCTACCAATAGCCCCTCACTTTCCAGGTATTAGGACTAGCAGAATACTAAAACCTAGCAAATTACTAACAATTACTTCTAGGGGTTATCGTCCGATTATCCCTAAAGAGTTAAGGTTTCTAATGTGATATAGACACTTACCAAAATCCTAAAACC
>JARYGA010009045.1:0-47063 GCA_030545235.1 Helianthus tuberosus | reverse complement strand
TGATTAAATTAATGACATGAATGATTTTCTGAATGCTGTCATATACATACAAGTGCATTACGTGTTGCAAGATTGTTTATCATTATTACATGCAACACAATGTGATACAATTAGTGTACAACACAAAGTTAGCACAGTTATCAGACAAACTAGAAGTACTGAGGGGAGTTCAGTACTCAGACAGACATAATGTTAAGACTCAGAATGAGCTCGGAACCAAGAGTTACACTAGAATAGTGTGTAGGAAAGTAGGAATCATAAAACTTCCTTCCGAGTGACAGTTTAAGTGCCGGAAAGTGCCCGAAACACCCCAAAACTGCAGAATTCTGCACAATTAAGCAAAAATCAACATTTTAACTCCAAAATATAATGCAGAATTATGGTTTAATGGCCCAGAATACCTTCCGAAGTGTCGGGAATCAAAACTGTCATAAAAGCCTACATAAAGCACACTAAACTGCGCAATTTAGCACCTTAACGAACCGGTAACCAACCGAACAACCAGACACTACCCGAAACACCAAATTTTCACTAGAAGCATTGTTTTAGTGTTATGAAGCTAGTTATGGTCACCGAACATTTTAACACATCCTTAAACACTATAACACCTAAAACACTAACTAACATACTTAACATCTAACTAACATCCCTAACTAATATTTGAAACATAACAAACATACCCCCCCTATCACACCCCGACCACGTAAAACAACAAAACGTGGCGAAAACGCCGGGGAGTGTTGTAACAGAATCATTGTTTCACAACCATGGATTAAACAGTTTTGTTTTATTGAATTAAATGTATTACATTACATTGGAATTAGAAACAAAACATGAACAAATAGACTTCCATTGTTATTAAGTCACTAAGGCCTCGTCCATTCCAATGTGAGCGTACACAAATATCATCATCAAACATCATCAACTATGGTACCTGAAACACATGTGAAAATACGTCAGCATAAAAATGTCGGCGAGTACATAGGTTTTATGTGAGTGTCAGATTCATGGCTCGTTTTACATGTTGCAATACTTATTTAAAAACCTTGAAAAGTATAGTATTGCGACATAATTAACCAACTCAAATCAAGTTGGATATGATTTATAAAATCTCGTAGCCATGATTCTTAACTCCAAAACATTTGTTTTATGAAATCAATTTGTAAAACATATCGTAGAAACTCGTTAACAAAACTCGTATGGTTTATATTATTCAGAAAACACCATTGTGTGACATCGTTTCAAAATCGTGTACCCAAGTGATCTAGATAACACAACGATATATAATGTGTTGAAAGAACATATATATAGGAAGTACCAGCGGCGTATCCACCATGCTTTTAACACATTACACCCGCCCCGTTACCTAATCACTTCCCTAACCCAATGGTTCAAACAGTTACAAATGGTTCACATATATCAAATGGTTACAAATGGTTCACATCAATCAAATGGTTACAAATGATTCACATATATCAAATGGTTACAAATGGTTCACATCAATCAAATGGTTACAAATGGTTCATATATATCAAATGGTTACAATTGGTTCGAACAGTTCAAAATGTAAAACTATAGGCTAGCATGTTAAGTGAACATACATAGCAAAACATAATGAAATCATGTACTAATAGTGTACTAATGAACATAGCAAGTATATGATATGAAAACATGGAAAGCATGAAAGTAACAAGTAGGCACATGTGTTTCACCCCAAAATGTTTGAAAAACAGTAAAAGAGGGGACTATGTACTCACTTGAGGGTGCTTAGAAGTCTTGAACAACAACCAAGCAAATCTAGAGGGATCACGGAATCAAACGGCACCTAATATAGATAATTATGTAAATAAACGGACCTAAATCGGAGGATCGGATAAAATGAGGTTTCGTAAACCAAATGAGTGTAGGGACTCATGTAATATGGTTTAACAAAGCCTACATTCTAAAACGAAACGAAACCTAACCTAAGTGCTTACGACCCATTACGACTCGTTCAGGTAGCTTACGCCACTTTAACACGTCGTTCACGTAAAATGCGTTCGGAACACCTAACTAGTCCTATGACAAGTATTATATGCCTTAATATCTCTAATAATGTTACCTAATCAGTTTAGATGTCAAAATTTAGGTTACATATGCTTAAAATGAATTTATGCGTAAAAAAGGGCATTTTGGTAATTTTCCTAAGGCATATAAACCACCTATCATACAACTAACTAAATGAATTGACCATAAGGTATAACCTCGGAAGGTTATAACCTACACAACTATGGTCACCTAATGTGTTTGGTCGGATCCTAATGATCGACCAAACGGGTCGGGTTCGAAAGTATAAGCGATTGTTTAGTTCGCTTACCTTACGACCCTATATAACCACAAATCTAAAAGTGACGAGTTAAACATGTTAAAACATGTTTAACAAGGTTTGAAAACAGGTTTGGTATCAAAACAAGCTAAAAGTAGTTTGGTTACAAAATACGCAAGAATACGCATTTTGGCTGAAACTACGACTCATCACCAAGCCTAGATAACGTGGTAATCAGTAGGTATAGTCACAAGAGTCTAAAACCATCGTGATTACACTCACGTTATGAAGTTCAAACGAACTTCATGTTGACCATAAACTGGTCAAAGCAGAAAGTCAAACACAGTTTGACTTTCACGCGAAAAAAGAATGAAAGAGGACTTACAACGGGTCCAAGAATGGAAATCTAGATCCAACTTGCTCAGGTATGAGGTGCTAAGCCCCAACTTAGAGCAAATAGATCAGATTGTGTGAGTTGCAACAATGAGGAGCATGGGTATTTATAGTTTTTGTACAACCGTTAAGATCGTTCATGTCACACCCCGACCACGTAAAGCAACTAGACGTGGCGGAAACGTCAGGGAGTGTTGTAACAGAATCATCGTTTCACAACCATGGAATAAATAATTTTTGTTTTATTGAATAAATGAACTTATTGTTTTAATACAATCAAATAAGTACAACTATGATCTTCCAAGTTTTAAAGTTGCTAAGGCACGAGTCCATCCTAAATGTAGCATGTATCAACAATCATTGCAATGCAGTACCTGAAACATGTGTAAAAATAGGTACGTCAGCATAAAAGTGCCTGTGAGATACATAGGTTTTATGAAAGTAGGGTTCATAACTTGTAAGTTTAAAGAAAAAGAATGTTTTAAGAAAAGTAGTCATGATCCTTGTAAATTGTTTTGTTGTATAAATCATTTGAAAAACAATAAGTTCAGATGATATGTATAAATAAGAGAATAATGTATGGTTAAATGAATAACCATGTAAAATGAGTTTGTATTGAATGTATTGTTTGAACAACAATATTTTGATAAAAAGGTTTATAGTATATGTGAAAATATACTTTGGATTTTAAGAGAATCGAATGAGTAATATATTAAAATATATTTTAGGTCCAATATCGTTAACCCAAGTGTACTAAATAACGCCACGGTATGTAATGCAATGAAAACACATATATATAAGAAGTACCAGCGGCGTATCTACCATGTTTTCATCACATTACACCCGTCCCGTTATCTAAACACTAACCAAAACCCAATTGTTAGATAGATAGTACATTAAATATACTTTAGTTATTTAAAATAATAGTTTTAAGTAGTATATTACAAGTATACTTCGGATTTATAAATAACATATTAAACTATGTTTTGGTTTGTAAATAACATATCAAAATATGCTTTGGATGTGATAAATAACATATTAAAATATGTTTTAGTTCTGTAAATAACATATCAAAATATCTTTTGGATGATTAACAAAATATATGTTGGTTTTGTACAATATCACACATGGGAGCATATCAAACTATACTTTTGGGAGTATAACTAAATATACAAAAATAATGTGATTTAAAAATTCATTCAGACCTAGTGTATCAAAATACACCTTTGAGACTATAGGGATACCACAAAGGAAATCCCTATTTGGATGGAGAAACAAATTGGTTTCAGACATTCCATGACAACAGGAATGGGGTGTCAAATCCTATAGCGCTATATCATACTACCAACCGGTCTGGTGAACAAAATAAGTACAATTCAACAATTAATGTTATAGTCTTTGAAAAATCAGTGTTTAAACCATAGATAGTCATTCAGTTTGTCAACAGATAAGTACTAACATGTATAATCAATTATACTTTTGGAAAACATGAAAATAACAGATAGGTACACATGCTTCACCCCAAAACAGTTTGAAAACAGTAAAAGAGGGGTCTATGTACTCACTTGAGATTGCTCAGAAGTCCTAAGATAACCACCAAGCAATGCTAGAGATCTCGGAATCAAACGGCACCTAATATATGTAACTATGTTAATAAACCGGACCTATATCGGAGGATCGGATAGAATGAGGGCTCGTAAACCAAATGAGTATGGGAACTCATGTAGTATGGTTTAACAAAGCCTACATACTAAATGAAACCTAACCTAAGTGCTCACGACCCATTACGACCCGTTTAGGTAGCTTATGCTACTTTAACGCGTCGTTCGCGTAAAACGCGTTCGCCTAACTAGTCCTATGACAAGTATTATATGCCTAAAATGTTTAATTATGTTACATAATCAGTTAAGTGATGAAAGTTTAGGTTACATATGCTTAATTACCAATTACACATGAAAAGGGTATTTTGGTAATTTACCTAAGGCATATAAACTACCTATCATACAACTACTTAACGAAGCGACCATAAGGTATAACATCGGAAGGCTATTCCCTACATACTATGGTCACCTAATGTATTTGGTCAGATCCTAATGATCGACCAAATGGGTCGGGTTCGAAAGCATAAGCGATTGATTAGATCGCTTACCCTTACGACCCTAGACAAACACAAAACTAAAAGTGACGAGCTAAGCATGTTGAAACATGCTTAACTAAGTTAGAAAACAAGTTTGGTATCAAAACAAACGGTTTTGATACCTAAGAGTAGTTTGGTTACAAAATACGCAAGAATACGCATTTTGGCCGAAACTACGACTCGTCACTGTGCCTAGATAACATGGTAATCAGTAGGTATAGTCACTAGGGACTATAACCATTGTGATCACGCTCACGTTATGAAGTTCAAACGAACTTCGTGTTAACCATAAACTGGTCAAAGCAGAAAGTCTAACATAGTTCGAATTTCGGGCTAGAAAAGCGATAAAAGAACGAAGGAACACTTACAAAGGGTCCCCGCTAGTAAATCTTGATCGAGTAGCTCAGGTATGAAGTGATTGGCTTCAACTTAGAGCACTTTTGATCAGATTTGTGAGGAATGAGTGAAGTTGAGGTGGGTATTTATAGTAAATGGACAACTGTTAGGATCTTTTATCGAATAACGTGCCTTGATCTCACTCGTACACTTGTCGGAATGTTATGGTAACTCATTTTGCTCCCACCACCAATTATTGACAAGTGGCATTGGCCTTCGAGGGGTTTAAAGGCTGGAAACAGGCTGTTAAAAACAAGTTTCTGCATCTGACCCCTGCTTGCGCACCGTAACACTAAAAACGTTGAGGTGCGCAAGGACCTGCAGACCAGAAAGTTTGAAAAATGGCAGAACAGGCCCCTGAAGCTCCAAACTTGCTATTTGATGCACTTTTGACACGTTTAAGCCCCGTTAACCCCATGTCAAAGCTCTAAAATGAAGTTAAAGTATAGGGAACTTAAAATGTGCTCAAAAATATCTCGGATGTCGGTTCGTTTGGCCGTACGATTGCGTTGTTCGGTTAATTACTACGGAATGCGCATAAGCGCGAAAAACGATCCAAATGGCGTGACGAATGGATTTTTCTTATGCCAAACACTAAAATAAAATATTTTAGTGCTTACATAAATTTTTGGATGTCCGGATATATTCAGAACGTAAGTTATGCGCGAAAGTGCAAACTTATGCACTTTTTGACACTTTTAGTCCCTGAATGACCCAAAAGTTTATTTTAGCACACCGAACCCATCAAAGCCTATTTCTAAGCTATATAAAGGATATTTAAGGTGTGTTTATCTTATGGTCATGTTCCGGAACGTCTGTTCTAGTACGAATCGTCATACTTTCACAGTTTGTCGAATTAAGTCCCTGTAAGCGATTAAACTTGATTTTGGCATACCAAAGCCTTCAAAACTTATTTCTAAGTTATGTAAAGGTTATTTAAGGTATGTTAAGCCTATTTCACTATTCCGGAGTTCTCGTTACCTTAAACTGGTTATATTTACGCATCGGTGCGCGTATAACCTTCCAGAAAGCGATTTAAGGCTTGAAATTGAACAAGAATTGATATGTGCAAATGATACGCATATTTATTCAAATACCAAGTATGAAATTTAATATTTCATTGGTTTGGCATTTGTTTGATGTTTGAAGTGACACATGTGTCACAGTCTCCCCTACTTTAGGAAATTTCGTCCCGAAATTTAATTTTAGAGGAAACTTGTGAAGACAGCAGTGACGGTTTCGCCTTCTAATAGATCCATTGAACCCTTAAGTGAAACTCTGGGCCATGTTAGGACTCTTAGCGAATTTGTTAACCCTCAAAGTGAATTCCTTGTAGTAGTAAAACATGGAATTTTGAACTACGGACAAAAGAACGTTTCTTATGAAGACTTATCATAGGAAACTTGTGTGTGCTTGAAATTAGAATTGGGGAGTGTAAGATAAAATGACATCGGTCAAGGTTCAAGACTTCTCCCGTATCATTATTCTTGTCACTATAGGTCTTAACACATGACAAAGCTTCCTGTGGTTTCTGTGCACTGAATTCCATAATTATGTAGGCCTCCATAATTACGAAATTACTTGCACAGTCCGCACAGTTCATTTCATAATGCGTAGAGGAAAAGTCAATTGAATAAACATGAAGCGACTCGACTAGACCACCAAAGGGTCCTTTCAATTAGATCAATGAATGATCTTTTTAACTAGATCAACACATGATCTTCTTAACTAGACCGTCGTACGATCTCCTTAAATAGACCACTTAAGGGATCTTTGTAATTATATCATCACATGATATTTCTAATCAGATTTTCAAAATCAATCTGTTTAACCAGACCATTCAAGAGGTCCAATTATAGAATAGTACTTTAAAACCCAAGGGACTTGACTACAACGTAGAAGTCCATTAAGGATTTAAGATAGTAACTTTGGATATCCTACTATGAATCCCTCATATAAGATATGGAAGATTCTACGAGGATTTGGATGGATCACATACAACCACAAAACATGTAAGAAAACACATAAGCACAAAATTAGTTAAATTGATTCTTTAATTTGTTATCTTTAGGTATGGATATTTAAAGCACACTAGGAATCCAATCCATGGATTTCATTTGGCACTTTAATCATTTTCAAGGATCCATCTATAAAGATAGAAGGATTTTCAATAAGAGTTTAGCTTTGTTTCTTAAAAGAAACGAGTGTTTAAGGTTCTTGGGGAGATCACAAGTGATCATAAAATGACAGAACCACACGAGTAGTTTGTTTTTGGGTTGACATCATAAGGTTGCATCAAGCATTCACACGAACGCATAAATTTTGCAGAAATAAAAACAACAAATCTTTATTTATGTAACAACCGAATTGTCTTGAAGTTTCAAAAGATAACAACCAAGGAAATACAAAACACTAATTGTTCACTGCTGCATCATTGTTCATGTTTGCCTCATTGATGTTAAACACTCGTCCACGCGCTAGAGGTATGTTAACAAGTCTTGGGCAATTGTTCCTGTAGTGGGTAAGGTTACCACAGTTATAACATGACCCCGGAGGGAACCGTGCTTGAACAACAGTAGGGTTTGCAGCAGATTGATTTGCATAATGACAAACATTGATCAAATGTCCCAACCGCCCATAGTGGGTACATTTGTGACACTGCTCTTGCTCTAGATGATGACGGTTGCACTTGTTGCACAAAGGTGTGGTACCAACATAGTTTTGCCTTTTGCGAGGTTGTACTGGCTGGTTTGGTGCAACCTGTTTGTCTTGAGCAGTTACAACGTAGTTTTGAGAGGCTTTGCGCTTCTTCTTCTTGGACACCTCAGCATTTTCTTCCTTTGGTTCCACTTGAGCAGTCTTGTCAGATGGCCTTGAGTCGCCCTTCCGAAACATCTTACGCTTCCTAATATGGGATTCAGTCAGAGTGGCAGACAATTCAATGGCTTGTCTGACAGTAGTAGGGTTGCTGCCAGTAACAATATCCTGAATTACGTCAGGAAGACCATCAATGTATTTCTCAATCGCCTTATCCAGAGGCGTAACCATAGTAGGGTATAACAAGCTCAATTCCTCATAGCGGTCAGTATAGGCTCGATGTTCCCCACTGTCTTGTTTCAAATCATCAAATTCCCTTTCTAGAGCCCTTAGCTCATGACGAGGACAAAATTCCTTCATCATAAAAGCCCTAAGCTCGGCCCAAGTCTGGGCTAATGCAACCTCAGCACCGCGGTCTCTCATAACCCTGTTCCACCACGTAAGAGCCCTCTTCTGAAACACACTCGAAGAAAACTCGACCTTGCGATTTTCAGGACACTGAACGTGACGGAAAGTATTCTCAATGCTCTCGAACCATTGAAGAAGCCCAGTTGCTCCCTCAGAACCACTAAACTTGAGCGGTTTAGCCGAGTTAAAATTCTTGAAATTGCATGGAGCATTGTTGTTGTTGATGGCTTGAATCATTTGAGCATAAAGATTTGGGAAGGCAGCAACCATTTGCTGCGCGATGATTTCCGCCAGTTCGGCATTCGTCATCTGATTGTCGCGTCGAGGAGGCATTCTAAAAGAGGAACATGAAAGGAAACGAGTGAGAGAATTAGACGAAAAGAATGAGATGAAACAAATCTGATGAAAGCAAGGATAGTGGTCATTTGTTTGTTACTACAAAGCAACAAACGACCCTGGTGATTAATCAAAGTAAATAGGTCAAAAATAATGTATCACGAAGACATGCTCGCCTATAAGTGGACACTCACCCCAAGAGTTCCCAGGTAAGAGTGACTGGTCCGATTATGTGGGTACAGACACCCACCCTTCCAGTTTGCACGTGTTCACATTATTTAGACCAACTTTACGGGATTTTGAGAAATTAAAGGGTTCAAAACCATATAATAAATCATCCTAGAACAGAAGATTAGTTTTCAAAGCAGGATAGAAATTTATGTTCTTATTGTGGTTGTCACCTAAGAATAAGTGACGGTATTATTTTAAAACTAAACACAAGAAAACTTGTGTTAGGGTCCTAGGAAGGTTATAGTCTAGGTCAAAGCATTACTAATAACCTAATTCCCTATAACCATTGGCTCTGATACCAACTTTTCTGTCACACCCCGACCACGTAAAGCAACTAGACGTGGCGGAAACGTCGGGGAGTGTTGTAACAGAATCATCGTTTCACAACCATGGAATAAATAATTTTTGTTTTATTGAATAAATGAACTTATTGTTTTAATACAATCAAATAAGTACAACTATGATCTTCCAAGTTTTAAAGTTGCTAAGGCACGAGTCCATCCTAAATGTAGCATGTATCAACAATCATTGCAATGCAGTACCTGAAACATGTGTAAAAATAGGTACGTCAGCATAAAAGTGCCTGTGAGATACATAGGTTTTATGAAAGTAGGGTTCATAACTTGTAAGTTTAAAGAAAAAGAATGTTTTAAGAAAAGTAGTCATGATCCTTGTAAATTGTTTTGTTGTATAAATCATTTGAAAAACAATAAGTTCAGATGATATGTATAAATAAGAGAATAATGTATGGTTAAATGAATAACCATGTAAAATGAGTTTGTATTGAATGTATTGTTTGAACAACAATATTTTGATAAAAAGGTTTATAGTATATGTGAAAATATACTTTGGATTTTAAGAGAATCGAATGAGTAATATATTAAAATATATTTTAGGTCCAATATCGTTAACCCAAGTGTACTAAATAACGCCACGGTATGTAATGCAATGAAAACACATATATATAAGAAGTACCAGCGGCGTATCTACCATGTTTTCATCACATTACACCCGTCCCGTTATCTAAACACTAACCAAAACCCAATTGTTAGATAGATAGTACATTAAATATACTTTAGTTATTTAAAATAATAGTTTTAAGTAGTATATTACAAGTATACTTCGGATTTATAAATAACATATTAAACTATGTTTTGGTTTGTAAATAACATATCAAAATATGCTTTGGATGTGATAAATAACATATTAAACTATGTTTTAGTTCTGTAAATAACATATCAAAATATCTTTTGGATGATTAACAAAATATATGTTGGTTTTGTACAATATCACACATGGGAGCATATCAAACTATACTTTTGGGAGTATAACTAAATATACAAAAATAATGTGATTTAAAAATTCATTCAGACCTAGTGTATCAAAATACACCTTTGAGACTATAGGGATACCACAAAGGAAATCCCTATTTGGATGGAGAAACAAATTGGTTTCAGACATTCCATGACAACAGGAATGGGGTGTCAAATCCTATAGCGCTATATCATACTACCAACCGGTCTGGTGAACAAAATAAGTACAATTCAACAATTAATGTTATAGTCTTTGAAAAATCAGTGTTTAAACCATAGATAGTCATTCAGTTTGTCAACAGATAAGTACTAACATGTATAATCAATTATACTTTTGGAAAACATGAAAATAACAGATAGGTACACATGCTTCACCCCAAAACAGTTTGAAAACAGTAAAAGAGGGGTCTATGTACTCACTTGAGATTGCTCAGAAGTCCTAAGATAACCACCAAGCAATGCTAGAGATCTCGGAATCAAACGGCACCTAATATATGTAACTATGTTAATAAACCGGACCTATATCGGAGGATCGGATAGAATGAGGGCTCGTAAACCAAATGAGTATGGGAACTCATGTAGTATGGTTTAACAAAGCCTACATACTAAATGAAACCTAACCTAAGTGCTCACGACCCATTACGACCCGTTTAGGTAGCTTATGCTACTTTAACGCGTCGTTCGCGTAAAACGCGTTCGCCTAACTAGTCCTATGACAAGTATTATATGCCTAAAATGTTTAATTATGTTACATAATCAGTTAAGTGATGAAAGTTTAGGTTACATATGCTTAATTACCAATTACACATGAAAAGGGTATTTTGGTAATTTACCTAAGGCATATAAACTACCTATCATACAACTACTTAACGAAGCGACCATAAGGTATAACATCGGAAGGCTATTCCCTACATACTATGGTCACCTAATGTATTTGGTCAGATCCTAATGATCGACCAAATGGGTCGGGTTCGAAAGCATAAGCGATTGATTAGATCGCTTACCCTTACGACCCTAGACAAACACAAAACTAAAAGTGACGAGCTAAGCATGTTGAAACATGCTTAACTAAGTTAGAAAACAAGTTTGGTATCAAAACAAACGGTTTTGATACCTAAGAGTAGTTTGGTTACAAAATACGCAAGAATACGCATTTTGGCCGAAACTACGACTCGTCACTGTGCCTAGATAACATGGTAATCAGTAGGTATAGTCACTAGGGACTATAACCATTGTGATCACGCTCACGTTATGAAGTTCAAACGAACTTCGTGTTAACCATAAACTGGTCAAAGCAGAAAGTCTAACATAGTTCGAATTTCGGGCTAGAAAAGCGATAAAAGAACGAAGGAACACTTACAAAGGGTCCCCGCTAGTAAATCTTGATCGAGTAGCTCAGGTATGAAGTGATTGGCTTCAACTTAGAGCACTTTTGATCAGATTTGTGAGGAATGAGTGAAGTTGAGGTGGGTATTTATAGTAAATGGACAACTGTTAGGATCTTTTATCGAATAACGTGCCTTGATCTCACTCGTACACTTGTCGGAATGTTATGGTAACTCATTTTGCTCCCACCACCAATTATTGACAAGTGGCATTGGCCTTCGAGGGGTTTAAAGGCTGGAAACAGGCTGTTAAAAACAAGTTTCTGCATCTGACCCCTGCTTGCGCACCGTAACACTAAAAACGTTGAGGTGCGCAAGGACCTGCAGACCAGAAAGTTTGAAAAATGGCAGAACAGGCCCCTGAAGCTCCAAACTTGCTATTTGATGCACTTTTGACACGTTTAAGCCCCGTTAACCCCATGTCAAAGCTCTAAAATGAAGTTAAAGTATAGGGAACTTAAAATGTGCTCAAAAATATCTCGGATGTCGGTTCGTTTGGCCGTACGATTGCGTTGTTCGGTTAATTACTACGGAATGCGCATAAGCGCGAAAAACGATCCAAATGGCGTGACGAATGGATTTTTCTTATGCCAAACACTAAAATAAAATATTTTAGTGCTTACATAAATTTTTGGATGTCCGGATATATTCAGAACGTAAGTTATGCGCGAAAGTGCAAACTTATGCACTTTTTGACACTTTTAGTCCCTGAATGACCCAAAAGTTTATTTTAGCACACCGAACCCATCAAAGCCTATTTCTAAGCTATATAAAGGATATTTAAGGTGTGTTTATCTTATGGTCATGTTCCGGAACGTCTGTTCTAGTACGAATCGTCATACTTTCACAGTTTGTCGAATTAAGTCCCTGTAAGCGATTAAACTTGATTTTGGCATACCAAAGCCTTCAAAACTTATTTCTAAGTTATGTAAAGGTTATTTAAGGTATGTTAAGCCTATTTCACTATTCCGGAGTTCTCGTTACCTTAAACTGGTTATATTTACGCATCGGTGCGCGTATAACCTTCCAGAAAGCGATTTAAGGCTTGAAATTGAACAAGAATTGATATGTGCAAATGATACGCATATTTATTCAAATACCAAGTATGAAATTTAATATTTCATTGGTTTGGCATTTGTTTGATGTTTGAAGTGACACATGTGTCACAGTTCATCGTAAAACGATCTTCGATCGCATCCGTACACATGTGCCCATGGTTTTGTGAAACCGTGGGTGCCCCTAGTTTCATTAAAACCATGTGAAAATGAGGGGAACAGATGGAAAAAGCTGGAATTTAGATTTTTCATTTTGGTCATTTCCTAAGATAACTATGGCAGATTGTCAATTTTGGTCCCTGAATGTGCAAAACATGGTTTTTGATGCATTTTTTGACACGTTTAAGCCCCGTTAATCTCATTTCAAGGCTCTAAAATGAAGTTAAAGTATAGGGAACATGAAACATGCTCAAAAATATCTTGGATGTCGGTTCGTTTGGTCGTACGGTAGCTTTGTTCGGTTAATTACGACGAAACACGAACGAATGCGAAAAACGATCCAAATTACGCGACGAATGGAATTTTATCATGACAATCACTAAAATAAAGTATTTTAATGTTACATAAAGTTTTTTGGATGTCCGGAGGTATTCAGAACGTAAGATATGCGCGAAAATGCAAACTTATGCACTTTTTGACGCTTTTAGTCCCTGAATGACCAAAAAGTTTATTTTAGCACACCGAACCCCTCAAAGCCTATTTCTAAGCTATGTAAAGGGATATTTAGGGTATGTTTAACTTATGTTCATGTTCCGAAATGTTCGTTACAATACAAATCGGCATACTTTCGCAGTTTGTCGAAATTAGTCCATGTAAGCAAATAAACTTGATTTCGCCACACCAAACCCTCCAAAACTTATTTCTAAGTTATGTATAGGTTATTTAAGGTTTGTTAAGCCTATTTCACTATTCCGGAGTGTTTTTTCATTAAACTGGTTATATTTACGCATCAGTGCGCATATAACCTTCCAGAAAGCGATTTAAAGCTTGAAATCGAACAAGAATTGATATGTGCAAAAGATACACATATTTATACAAATCCCAAGTATGAAATACAATATTTCATTGGTTTGGTATTTGTTTGATGGTCGCAGAGGCACAGGTGTCACAGTCTCCCCTACTCTAGGAAATTTCGTCCCGAAATTTATTCGTAGGAGTCTGTCTGTGACGCTGTGTTAAATAATTGCCTTGCATGGAATCTAGGGTGTTTATGTATTTGCGTAGAATAACCCATCAAAGATTATGCAAGGCATAATCCTGTCATTTCTCTCAACGGACAATCTTTAAAAATGAAAATGAAGGAAAAATCAAGGATATTCATTTCCCTCGATGGATATTCTTTAGAAACGAAAATGAACGGAATGAGTCATTTTCCACAATGGGTATTCTTCAGAAACGAAAATGAATGAATAATCAAGAATATTCATTTCCCTCGATGGATATTCTTTAGAAACGAAAATGAACGGAATGAGTCATTTTCCTCAATGGGTATTCTTCAGAAACGAAAATGAACGAATAATCAAGAATATTCATTTCCCTCGATGGATATTCTTCAGAAACGAAAATGAACGGAATGAGTCATTTTCCTCAATGGGTATTCTTCAGAAACGAAAATGAACGAATAATCAAGAATATTCATTTCCCTCGATGGATATTCTTCAGAAACGAAAATGAACGGAATGAGTCATTTTCCTCAATGGCTATTCTTCAGAAATGGAAATGAACGACTAATCAAGAATATTCATTTCCCTCGATGGATATTCTTCAGAAACGAAAATGAATGGAATGAGTCATTTTCCTCAATGGGTATTCTTGAGAAACGAAAATGAAGGAAAAATCAAGAATATTCATTTCCCTCGATGGATATTCTTTAGAAACGAAAATGAACGGAATGAGTCATTTTCCTCAATGAGTATTCTTCAGAAACGGAAATGAAGGAAAAATCAAGAATATTCATTTCCCTCGATGGATATTCTTCAGAAACGAAAATGAACGGAATGAGTCATTTTCCTCAATGGGTATTCTTCAGAAACGGAAATGAAATGAGTCAACTCTAGACACATGAAAAAACTTGCTGTGGGTTCTGTGCACTGAATTCCATAATTATGTATGCATCCATAATTACGTAATTCCTTGCACAGTCCGCACAGTTTGTTTTGTAATGTGAAGGGGAAGAAAATCAAACCTGTGATGAGTGTGACTAGACTATCATAGGGTCCTTTTAATTAGGTCGACAAATGATCTCTTTAATTAGGCCACCAAGGAGTCTTTTCAGCTATATCATCATATGATATTCTTAACCAGATTTTTGGATCAATCTGTTTAACTAGACCACTCAAGGGGTCTAATTATGGAATAGTACATTATAATCCAAGGGTCTTTACTATTACGTAGAAGCCCATTAAGGATTTAAGGTAGTACCTTTGGATATCCTACTATGAATCCCTTATACGAAGATATGGAAAATTCTACGAGGATTTGGATAACAAAAACTTGGTTCACACAAAAACATAAAAGGGAACACATAAGCACATAATCACATATTTGTTTAATTTGACCTTTAATTTGTTATCTTTGAACACGGATATTTAAAGCACACCAGGAATCCAATCCGTGGATTTCATTTGGCACTTTAATCATTTTCAAGAATCTATCTATGAAGATAGGATGATCTTCCGAAAATTCGATTTTGTTTTCAAAGAAATGTTATATTCGAATTAAGGTACACAACAATTTTAGGATTTGCGGAAATACCCTTAGGTACCCTATTAAGGATTTATAGTGGTAATTTGGGTATTCGTCCAGAGTTGTAACTTGCGCCTTGTACTTCGTTTCTTTGGAAGATACGGGTACTTAGGATTTTCGTGGAAAACGCAAGAGATCATAAAATGGAAGAATTTTGGGGGTAGTCTGTTCTTCAGGGAATACGATTCCCTGATTGTCGGTATTGTAGGGGATATGTTGTTTATACATGCAACCACATAAATACATTGCACTGTAAATAAAAGATTTATTTATAAACAACGATAACAACTATTTTCATGGACCTTGACAACAAAATAAAATAATACATAAGACGTGATTATTTCTAAACGGTGTTGTCTTCTAGTCGGTCAGATGCTCATCCCTGGGCTGGATTTGCATTAGCAAGCTTTGGGCAATTTCTTCGGAAATGACCCATCTCGCCACAGTTGTAGCAAGAGCCTGGTGGAAGACGAGCTTGAGCAGGATTGTTGTCAGCTTGATTTGGTGCAACTGCAGCTCGGCAAACTCTTGTTGTATGACCTATAAGTCCACAAATTTGGCATTTGCGGCACTTCACACTAGCATGATGATGAATGTTACATTGGTTGCACAAGGGTGCAGTTCCGTTATATGGCTTCCTTGCAGGGGGTTGAGCTAGTTGGTTGGGGGCAGCTTGATCATTGTGAGCAACCACAACAAAGTTCTGGGAAGCTTTTCGCTTCCTTGACTTCTTGGAGGACTGAGTCTGTTCATCTTTGGGTTTCGATTCCTTGATTGGTTTCTTATCACCTTTTCGGAAAAGTTTACCTTTCCTGATTTGAGATTCAGTCAAGGTAGCAGATAGCTCAATGGCCTGCTTAACCGTAGTGGGGTTACTACCAGTCACAATGTCTTGTACTGGGTTAGGGAGGCCATCAATGTACTTTTCGATTGCCTTATCCAAAGGCGTAACCATATTCGGGACATAACAAACTTAACTCCTCATAACGATCCGTGTAGGCTCGATGCTCACCGCTATCTTGCTTAAGATCGTCGAATTCCCTTTCCAAGGCCCTGATCTCATGACGAGGACAAAATTCCTTCATCATCAGAGCTCGAAGCTCTTCCCATGTTTAAGCCAGTGCCACATCGGCACCCCTATCTCTCATCACACCATTCCACCATGTCAAAGCTCGTTTCTCAAAGACACTAGATGCGAATTCTACCTTTCGCTCATTTGGGCATTGAACATGCCTGAAGGTGCTCTCTAGACTCTCGAACCATTGCAGAAGTGCAGTGACTCCTTGAGACCCAGAAAACTTTGATGGCTTAGCCGAGTTGAACGTCTTGAAGTTGCAGGGGGCATTATTGTTGTTGAGAGCTTGGTTACATTGAGCAATGATGTTCGGGATTGCAGCAGTCATTTGCTACGTAATGACAGCTGCCAGCTCTTCAATAGGTACCCGATTTTCACGTCGTGGAAGCATTCTAAAAAGGGGAAACAAGAGAGAAAACAAATGAAATGGCATTGGGTAACAATAGGATGTTACAATTACCTACCAAAATCATGGGTGATGGTCATTTGTTTGAACCACGAAGCAAACAAACGACACACAAAGGCTGAATCAAAACAAATAGGTCCTCATAATGTATTGCGAAGACATGCTCTCCTATAAGTGAACACTCACCCCAAGAGTTCCTAGGTAAGAGTGACAGGTCCGATATTGCGGATTTGTACGAACACTCTAGCCTTAGACAGAAAGCTCAGGGTACAGGCACTCACCATTCCAGTTTGCACGTGTTCACATTATGTAGCCCTAAACTTTGACGAGAATTTGAAACCTTGAAGGTTCGAAACCTTATAATAAATCATCCTGGAACAGATGATTAGTTTTCAAAGCAGATTCGAATTTTGTGTTCTTATTGTGGTTGCTGACTAAAGATAGGCAACGGTATTGTTTTATGACTAAACGCAAGTAAACTCGCGTTAGGGTCCTAGGAAGGTTATAGTCTAGGTCAAAGCATTACTAATAACCTAATTCCCTATAACCAATGGCTCTGATACCAACGTTTCTGTCACACCCCGACCATGTAAAACAACAAAACATGGCGGAAACGTCGGGGAGTGTTGTAACAGAATCATTGTTTCATAACCATGGATTAAACAGTTTTGTTTTATTGAATTAAATGTATTACATTGGAATTAGAAACAAAACATGAACAAATAGACTTCCATTGTTATTAAGTCACTAAGGCCTCGTCCATTCCTATGTGAGCGTACACAAATATCATCATCAAACATCATCAACTATGGTACCTGAAACACATGTGAAAATACGTCAGCGTAAAAATGCCGGAGAGTACATAGGTTTTATGTGAGTGTCAGATTCATGGCTCGTTTTACATGTTGCAATACTTATTTAAAAACCTTATTTTGAAAAGTATAGTATTCCGACATAATTAACCAACTCAAATCAAGTTGGATATGATTTATAAAATCTCGTAGCCATGATTCTTAACTCCAAAACATTTGTTTTATGAAATCAAATTGTAAAACATATCATAGAAACTCGTTAACAAAACTCGCATGGTTTATATTATTCAGAAAACACCATTGTGTGACATCGTTTCAAAATCGTGTACCCAAGTGATCTAGATAACGCAACGATATATAATATTATCCACCATGCTTTTAACACATTACACCCGCCCCGTTACCTAATCACTTCCCTAACCCAAAGATTCAAACAGTTACTAATGGTTCACATATATCAAATGGTTACAAATGGTTCACATCAATCAAATGGTTACAAATGGTTCACATATATCAAATGGTTACAAATGGTTCACATCAATCAAATGGTTATAAATGGTTCACATATATCAAATGGTTACAAATGATTCGAATAGTTCAAAATGTAAAACTATAGGCTAGCATGTTAAGTGAACATACATAGCAAAACATAATGAAATCATGTACTAATAGTGTACTAATGAACATAGCATGTATATGATATGAAAACATGGAAAGCATGAAAGTAACAAGTAGGCACATGTGTTTCACCCCAAAATGTTTGAAAAACAGTAAAAGAGGGGACTATGTACTCACTTGAGGGTGCTTAGAAGTCTTGAACAACAACCAAGTAAAGCTAGAGGGATCATGGAATCAAACGACACCTAATATAGATAACTATGTAAATAAACAGACCTAAATCGGAGGATCGGATAAAATGAGGTTTCGTAAACCAAATGAGTGTAGGGACTCATGTATTATGGTTTAACAAAGCCTACATTCTAAAACGAAACGAAACCTAACCTAAGTGCTTACGACCCATTACGAATCGTTAAGGTAGCTTACGCCACTTTAACGCGTCGTTCGTGTAAAATGCGTTCGGAACGCCTTACTAGTCCTATGACAAGTATTATATTCCTTAATATATCTAATAATGTTACCTAATCAGTTTCGATGTCAAAATTTAGGTTACATATGCTTAAAATGAATTTATGCGTAAAAGGGCATTTTGGTAATTTTCCTAAGGCATATAAACCACCTATCATACAACTAACTAAATGAAGTGACCATAAGGTATAACCTCGGAAGGTTATTCCCTATACAACTGTGGTCACCTAATGTGTTTGGTCGGATCCTAATGATCGACCAAACGGGTCGGGTTCGAAAGTATAAGCGATTGTTTAGATCGCTTACCTTACGACCCTATATAAGCACAAATCTAAAAGTGACGAGTTAAACATGTTAAAACATGTTTAACAAGGTTTGAAAACATGTTTGGTATCAAAACAAACGGTTTTGATACCTAAAAGTAGTTTGGTTACAAAATACGCAAGAATACGCATTTTGGCCGAAACTACGACTCGTCACTAAGCCTAGATAACGTGGTAATCAGTAGGTATAGTCACAAGAGACTAAAACCATCATGATTACACTCACATTATGAAGTTTAAACGAACTTCATGTTGACCATAAACTGTGTCACACCCCGATCACGTAAAATAACAAAACGTGGCGGAAACGTCGGGGAGTGTTGTAACAGAATCAATTGTTTCACAACCATGGAAATTAAAGTTACATTTTATTTATCAAACAAGAGAGTTACATTGTTCTAAAACAAGAAACAAAGAGTACATAACATAATTTAACTAGTTCTTGCTTCGTTTTAAGTCACTAAGGCACAGGTCCGCCTAAGTGTGTCTCGAACATTCTATGCAACAACTCCTGAAAACACATGTGAAAATAGGTACGTCAGCATAAAAATACATGTGAGACACATAGGTTTTGTGAAAATAAGATTCATGACTTGAGTTTAAAGAAACTGTTTAGTAAAAAGTAGCCATGAATCTTGTTGAGTGTTTTCTTTCATGGATTATTTGAAAAGCGATGAATAAATCAGATGATATACATATATAAAAGAATAAGGTATGGTTAAGTGAATAACAAAGTAAAATGAGTCTGTATAAATTAAGTTATTTGTAAAACGATGTTTATGTGAAAATGTGTTGTAAATGTAATTTTTCTAAACTAAAATGGTTTAAATAACGCTACGATATGTAATACCATAAAAGAACTTATATATAGGAAGTACCAGCGGCGTATCCACCATGTTTTTATCGTATTACACGTCGCCTCGTTACTTAAATCACTTACCCAAACAACCACCAAGATGTAATGTTTAACTATTGTAGAAATGTTTATGTATGGTCAAATGTCAGTTGTCAAATGTAAATCATGTAATGTGTAAACAATGTCATGTATGGTACGTAAAATGAGACTACTTGAACCATAAGTAAAAATGTACAAAACAAGGTATTCTGAATAATCAAAAGTCATGTTTTGCAAAACAACTGCATGCTTTACTGATACAAACACTTATGTGGTAAGTTAAACGTCTACATCCAAGCCTTGAGACAGTAGGATAACCTTAAAGTAAAGGTTATCAAAAATGTTGTCGGATCCGGTCATTCCTTACGTCCAAACAAACACAGGATTTTAGGAATGGGAGTTGTCAAGTCCTATGGTACCACTACCTACTACCGAGCGGCATGATCAGTGTTAATGAATGTATTAGTTTCGTTAAACAACCAAATGTTATACCAAATGAAAACATGTGATGTGAAAACAATGCACTAAGTATGCTAAAAGAACATACATAGCGTGAAATGTAATGTAAAACAATGCACTAGGTATGCACTAAATGGACATACAAAGCATGAAATGTAAAGTAAAACAATGCACTAGGTATGCACTAAATGGACATACATAGCGTGAAATGTAATGTAAAACAATATGCTAGCATGCTAAGTGAACATACATAGCAAAACATGTATGAAATCATGTACTATATGTGTACTAATGAACATAACAAGCATATGATATGAAAACATGGAGAGCACGAAAGTAACAAGTAGACACATGTGTTTCACACCAAAACAGTTTGAAAACAGTAAAAGAGGGGTCTATGTACTCACTTGAGATTGCCTAGAAGTCCTTGAGTAACAACCAAGCAATGCTAGAGATCACGGAAATCAAACGTCACCTAATATAGGTAACTATGTTAATAAACCGGACCTAAATCGGAGGATCAGATAGAATGAGGGTTTGTAAACCAAATGAGTATGGGAACTCATGTAATATGGTTTAACAAAGCCCACATACTAAAATGAAACCTAACCTAAGTGCTTACGACCCGTTTAGGTAGCTTATGCTACTTTAACGCGTCGTTCGCGTAAAACGCGTTCGGAACGCCTAACTAGTCCTATGATAAGTAAAATATGCCTTAACATGTCTAATATTATTACCAAATCAGTTTAGATAACAAAAATTATGTTACATATGCTTAAAATGAATTTTGGCGTAAAAAGGGCATTTTGGTAATTTACCTAAGGCATATAAACTACCTATCATACAACTAACTAAACGTCGTGACCATAAGGTATAACCTCGGAAGGTTATTCCCTATACAACCATGGTCACCTAATGTAGTTGGTCGGATCTTAATGATCGACCAAACGGGTCGGGTTCGAATATATAAGCGATTGTTTAGATCGCTTACCTTACGACCCTACATAAGCACTAAACCTAAAGTGACGAGCTAAGCATGTTAAAACATGCTTACCTAAGTTAGAAAAAAAGTTTGGTATCAAAACAAACGGTTTTGATACCTAAAACTAGTTTGGTTACAAAATACGCAAGAATACGCATTTTGGCCGAAACTACGACTCGTCACTGAGCCTAGATAACTTGGTAATCAGTAGGTATAGTCACAAGGGACTATAACCATCGTGATTACGCTCACGTTGCGAAGTTCAACCAAACTTTGTGTTGACCATAAACTGGTCAACGCAGAAAACGCTAAAAGAACAAAAGAGGACTTACAACGGGTCCAAGAACGGAAGTTTTGATCCGAATATTCTCAGGTATGAAGTGATAAACACATCAACTTAGAGAACAAATTCAGATTTAAAGGTGTGGGTTTTGAGTTGTGAACTTGAGGGGTATTTATAGATTTATTCGGACCGTTAAGATCGTTCGTCGAATAACATGATTTGATCTTGTCCGTACATGTGCACCCATGGTTTTACAAAACCACTGGAGCCCCTAGATTAAGCCCATAGTTTCAGAAATACCATTTGCATGTGGGTTATGAGTGTATAACAGCTGTTAAAACTGGTTTTGCTGATCTGGGAGGTCCTTACGGACCGTATGGATAAGTGCTTACGGTCCGTAAGCCTTGTGCAGACCCGCAAAGTTTGATTTTTGGCAAAACAGGCCACTGTGACTCCGAACTTGATTTTTGATGCGTTTTGACACGTTTAAGCCCCGTTAACCTCATTTTAAGGCTCTAATATGAAGTTAAAGTATAGGGAACTTAAAATATGCAGGATGTCAGTTCGTTTGGCCGTACGGTTGCGTTGTTCGGTTAATTACGACGGATGTCGTAACGCACGCGAAAACGATCCAAATTGCGCGATGAATGGATTTTTAACAAGCCAATCACTAAAACATAATATTTTAATGATTACATAAATTTTTGGATGTCCGGATGTATTCAGAACGTAAGTTATGCGCGAAAATGCAAACTTGTGCACTTTTTGACACTTTTAGTCCCTGAATGACCCAAAAGTTTATTTTAGCACACCGAACTCCTCAAAGCCTATTTCTAAGCTATGTAAAGGATATTTATGGTATGTTTAACTTATGTTCATGTTCCGAAATGTCTGTTCCAGTACGAATCATCATACTTTCGCAGTTTGTCGAATTTAGTCCCTATAAGCGATTAAACTTGATTTTGCCATACCAAAGCCTTCAAAACTTATTTCTAAGTTATGTAGAGGTTATTTAAGGTATGTTATGCATATGTTGATGTTCTGGAGTGTTTTTCGCGTTAAACTGATTACGTTTACGCACCAGTTTGCGTATAACTCTCCAGAAAGCGATGTAGAGTTTAAAATTGAATGAAAATCAAAACATGAAAGATGTTAAACATAAATAAACAAACATTGGGATCAAATAACATTATTTTATTGATAACTGAACTGTTTACAATGATTACAAGCACAGGTGTCACAGTCTCCCCTACTTGTGGAAATTTCATCCCGAAATTTATTTAGAGGAAACTCGTGAGAATAGATGTGGGTATTTCGCCTTCATTTGCTCTTCATGTTCCCAAGTAAATTCTGGTCCACGTTTAGATTCCCAGCGAACTTTGACCAAAGGAAAGCGCTTGCGTTTGAGCCACTTGACTATACGGTCCATGATTTCCACTGGTTTCTCAACAAATTTCAGCGTGTTATCAACACGAATCTCATCGAGTGGTACGTGGAGGTTCTCATCAGCTAAACACTTCTTGAGATTGGACACGTGAAAGGTTGGATGAACATTTCCAAGTTCAGGAGGTAACTCAAGTCTGTAGGCTACCTTACCGATTCTTTCGACGATCTTGAATGGTCCAACGTATCTAGGTGCAAGTTTTCCTTTCTTTCCAAATTTGATCACACCTTTCCAAGGTGAGACCTTAAGTAATACGCGATCACCGACTTGGAATTCCAAGGGCTTGCGTCGTTGGTCCGCGTAACTCTTTTGACGGCTTCTGGCTGTCTGAAGGTTATCACGAACTTTCTTAACGTTATCAGTTGTCTCTAAAATGAGGTCAGGTCCAGTAAGCTGAGCCTCACCGATCTCATTCCAGCAGACTGGTGAACGACATTTTCAACCATAGAGAGCTTCGAAAGGAGCCATGTTGATGCTGGAGTGATAACTGTTGTTGTAGGAGAATTCAATTAACGGAAGATGTGAATCCAAACTACCACCAAAATCGATCACACAAGCTCTAAGCATATCCTCCAAAGTCTGGATTCTTCTTTCAGATTGACCATCCGTTTGCGGATGATAAGCTGTGCTCAGATTAAGTTGGGTCCCCATAGCAGATTGCATGGTTCTCCAAAAATGAGAAGTGAAGCGAGCATCTCTGTCAGAAATAATGTTCAAAGGAACACCATGTCTAGACACGATTTCATCCACATAGATTTTAGCCAGCCTTTCAGCAGAAAAATCCTCACGGATTGGCAAGAAATGTGTTGACTTAGTAAGACGATCAACAACTACCCAGATGGCATCATGACCTTTCTTTGTGCGCGGAAGTTTGGTAATAAGTCCTTAGCAATGTTTTCCCATTTCTAAACTGGAATCTCTGGTTGCTCCAATAAACCAGAAGGACGTTGATGTTCAGCCTTAACCTTAAGACAAGTAAGGCATTTTGATACATATAAGGCAATGTCTTTCTTCATACCAGGCCACCAATACTGAATACGAAGATCCTTATACATCTTATCTGAGCCAGGAAGAATAGAATAACGAGACTTATGGGCTTCATCCATAAGCAAGGTGCGAAGATCATCTTGGCTTGGGACCCACAAACGGTTCATGAAGTAATACGATCCATTGTCCTTCAGTTCAAGATCAGGTGTAATGTGATAGGGTAACTCCTTACCCATCAAACCTTGTGAAACACAAGTGTGTTGAGCCTGAGAGATGCGGGTTTGGATATCAGATCGAGTTTGAATATCAGATTGAACACGAACACAATGAAGCTTGACATGTTCTTTATGACTCAAAGCGTCAACCACGATGTTCGCCTTACCAGGATGGTAGCGAATTTCGCAGTCATAGACGTTTAGAAGCTCAACCCAACGTCGTTGCCTCATGTTGAGTTCTTTCTGATTAAAGATATGCTGAAGACTTTTATGGTCAGTGAAAACCACACATTTTGTACCATACAGATAGTGTCTCCAGATCTTGAGAGCGAAAACAACTGCACCTAACTCAAGATCATGAGTGGTGTAGTTTTTCTCATGTATCTTCAACTGCCTCAATGCATATGCTATGACTTTGTTCCTTTGCATGAGAACACAGCCAAGACCCAAGTTTGATGCATCACAATGCATGACAAAATCATCATCACCCTCAGGCAATGATAGAATAGGCGCATCACAAAGCTTCTGCTTCAAGTTTTGAAAAGCTTCCTCTTGTTTGGATCCCCAATTAAAGGGTTTGTTCTTCTGAGTTAGAGCAGTTAAAGGAACTGCAATCTTCGAGAAATTTTCAATGAAGCGGGGATAATAACCCGTCAGACCAAGAAAAGAACGAACTTCAGTAGGAGTATTAGGCGTATCCCAATCCTTAATCGCACTGATCTTGGAGGGATCTACATGAATACCTTGTTTGTTGATAACATGCCCCAAAAATTGAACTTCCTTAAGCCAAAATTCACACTTGGAGAACTTGGCGAAAAGTTGTTCTTTCTTCAGGAGTTCCAGAGTGAGACGAAGATGTTGCTCATGATCAGCTTGCGTCTTAGAGTATATCAAGATGTCATCAATGAAAACGATGATGAACTTATCTAAATAAGTTTTGCATACCCTATTCATTAAGTCCATGAAAACAGCAGGAGCATTTGTCAAACCGAATGGCATAACTGTGAACTCATAATGCCCATACCGAGTGAGGAAAGCAGTCTTGGGAATGTCTTCTTCATGCACACGAAGTTGATGATACCCAGAACGTAGATCAATCTTTGAAAAATAAGAAGCACATTGTAACTGATCAAAGAGATCATCAATGCGAGGTAGGGGATATCGATTCTTAATGGTAAGCTTGTTAAGCTCACGATAATCGATACACATCCTAAAAGATCCATCCTTCTTCTTGACAAAAAGAATGGGAGCACCCCAAGGTGAAAAGCTAGGACGGATAAAACCTTTGTCAGAGAACTCTTTAAGCTGCATAGACAACTCTTGCATCTCAGACGGTGCAAGAAATATGGGGATCTGGCAATGGGATTTGCACCAGGCACGAGATCAATACGGAAATCGACTTGGCGTGCTGGGGGTAAACCAGGTAACTCTTCAGGAAATACTTCAGGATAATCCCGAACAGCAGGAATATCTTGAATAGACTTACCTTTGCCCTTATCTGCTACAACATGTGCCAAAAAGGCCACATAGTTCTTTCTCAGATACTTCCGAGCTTTAAAACAAGACATGAGTTTGAGACTACTAGCAGGTTTCTCACCATGAACCTGTAGGATCTCACCTGTCGAAAGCGGCACACGAACAATCTTCTCAAAACAAACTACCTCTGCGTGATGCTTGGCTAACCAATCCATACCCACTATAACGTCGAAGCTTCCAAGTTGCATTGGCGTGAGGTCGATAGGAAAAAGATGGTTGTTAAGGTTCAACTGGCAGTTGCAAAGAACAGAATTAAGAACAATGGGTTCACCACTAGCAACTTCTACAGTCAAGGGTTTTCCTAGTTTCGTTCTAGACATGCGAAGCAATGGCTCAAAAGACAATGACACAAAACTCTTATCGGCACCCGAATAAAAAAGAACAGATGCAGGCTGATTATTAATAAAGAACGTACCGTTGACCACATTATTGTCTGCTTGCGCCTCTTGTGCATTCATGTTGAAGACTCGACCTCGAGCCAAAGCCTGATTCTGATTTGGATTTGCGTTAGCTAGTCTTGGACACCGGTTTCTATAGTGGGTCAGATCCCCAAAATTGTAGCACGAACCAGGAGGAAAATGAGGTCGTGCAGCCTGAGCTTGTTGCTGTGCAGGAGGCTGTGCAGCTTGCTGAGCTGGGTTTTGAGCTGCCCGATTCTGATTAGCAGGAAGATGACAGGTGGCAGCAAAATGGCCAGTTCTTCCACAATTTGTACACTGACGACACTGAATGTGCGGCTGGTGATGACCGTTACATCTGTTGCACAGAGGTGCATTGCCAGGTATGGTTTCTTGGCAGGTGTTTGTGTGGCCTGATTTGGAGCAGTTTGGTTGGCCTGCGCTATAACAGCAAAGTTCTGGGAAGCCTTGCACTTCTTAGACTTCTTTGTAGATCCAGCTTCCTTACCTTTCTTGTTCTCACCCTTTACAGACAACTGTTTCTTATCCTTGTCACCCTTCTTGTGTAGCTTACCCTTTCGGACCTGCGACTCAGTCAATGTCGCAGCTAACTCGATTGCTTGACGAACTGTGGTAGGGTTATTTCCAGTGACGATGTCTTGTACCGAGTCAGGTAAGCCATCAATATACCTTTCGATAGCTTTGTCGAGTGGGGTAACCATGGTTGGGCAAAGCAGACTCAATTCTTCAAACCTATCAGTGTAAGCCCGATGCTCACCACTATCTTGCTTCAAATCATCAAATTCCCTTTCTAGAGCCCTCAGCTCATGACGAGGACAAAATTCCTTCATCATAAGAGCGCTAAGCTCGGCCCAAGTCTGTGCTAAAGCAACCTCAGCACCACGGTCTCTCATAACCCCGTTCCACCATGTAAGAGCCCTCTTCAGAAACACACTGGAAGCAAACTCGACCTTGCGATTATCAGGACACTGAATGTGACGAAACGTACTCTCAGTGCTCTCGAACCATTGTAGGAGCCCAGTTGCTCCTTCAGAACCACTAAACTTGAGTGGCTTAGCCAAATTGAAATTCTTGAAATTGCATGGAGCATTATTGTTGTTGTTGGCTTGGTTCAGTTGAGCAACAAGATTTGGGAAAGCAGCAGCCATTTGCTGCGCGATGATTTCTGCCAGTTCGGCATTCGCTATCTGGTTGTCGCGTCGAGGAGGCATTCTAAAAGAGGAAACATGAAAGGAAACGAGTGAGATGATTGGATGAAAAGAATGAGATGATACAAAAATTGACAAAAGCAAAGATGGTGGTCATTTGTTTGTTACCACAAGGCAAACAAACGACACATTGTGATTAATCAAAGTAAACGGGTCAAAAACAATGTATCGCGAAGACATGCTCGCCTATAAGTGAACACTCACCCTAAGAGTTCCCAGGTAAGAGTGACTGGTCCGATTATGTGGATTTGTACGAACACTCTATCCTTAGACACAAAACCCAGGGTACAGGCATTCACCCTTCCAGTTTGCACGTGTTCACACTATTTAGGACCCAAAACTTTGATGAGATTTTGAAAATTCAAATCGGGTCAAAACCTTACAATAGAGGGTTCAAAACCTAGTAATCAATCATCCAAAAATACATGATTAATTTTCAAAGGGGATTCGGAATTGATGTTCTTGTTGTGGTTATCACTAAGGATAGGTGACGGTTTTTGTTTTAAAAATCTAAATGCAAATCTTCTTGCGTTAGGGTCCTAGAAAGTTATAGTCTAGGTCAAAGCATTACTAATAACCTAATTCCCTATAACCGTTGGCTCTGATACTAACTTTTCTGTCACACCCCGACCACGTAAAACAACAAAACGTGGCGGAAACGTCGGGGAGTGTTGTAACAGAATCAATTGTTTCACAACCATGGAAATTAAAGTTACGTTTTATTTATCAAACAAGAGAGTTACATTGTTCTAAAACAAGAAACAAAGAGTACATAACATAATTTAACTAGTTCTTGCTTCGTTTTAAGTCACTAAGGCACAGGTCCGCCTATGTGTGTCTCGAACATCCTATGCAACAGCTCCTGAAAACACATGTGAAAATACGTACGTCAGCATAAAAATACATGTGAGACACATAGGTTTTGTGAAAATAAGATTCATGACTTGAGTTTAAAGAAACTGTTTAGTAAAAAGTAGCCATGAATCTTGTTGAGTGTTTTCTTTCATGGATTATTTGAAAAGCGATGAATAAATCAGATGATATACATATATAAAAGAATAAGGTATGGTTAAGTGAATAACAAAGTAAAATGAGTCTGTATAAATTAAGTTATTTGTAAAACGATGTTTATGTGAAAATGTGTTGTAAATGTAATTTTTCTAAACTAAAATGGTTTAAATAACGCTACGATATGTAATACCATAAAAGAACTTATATATAGGAAGTACCAGCGGCGTATCCACCATGTTTTTTATCGTATTACACGTCGCCTCGTTACTTAAATCACTTACCCAAACAACCACCAAGATGTAATGTTTAACTATTGTAGAAATGTTTATGTATGGTCAAATGTCAATTGTTAAATGTAAATCATGTAATGTGTAAACAATGTCATGTATGGTACGTAAAATGAGACTACTTGAACCATAAGTAAAAATGTATAAAATAAGGTATTCTGAATAATCAAAAGTCATGTTTTGCAAAACAACTGCATGCTTTACTGATACAAACACTTATGTGGTAAGTTAAACGTCTACATCCAAGCCTTGAGACAGTAGGATAACCTTAAAGTAAAGGTTATCAAAAATGTTTTCGGATCCGGTCATTCCTTACGTCCAAACAAACCCAGGATTTCAGGAATGGGAGTTGTCAAGTCCTATGGTACCACTACCTACTACCGAGAGGCATGATCGGTGTTAATGAATGTATTAGTTTCATTAAACAACCAAATGTTATAACAATGTAAACATGTGATGTGAAAACAATGCACTAACTATGGTAAAATAACATACATAGCGTGAAATGTAATGTAAAACAATGCACTAGGTATGCACTAAATGGACATACATATCGTGAAATGTAATGTAAAACAATGCACTAGGTATGCACTAAATTCACATACATAGCATGAAATGTAATGTAAAACAATATGCTAGCATGCTAAGTGAACATACATAGCAAAACATGTATGAAATCATGTATTATATGTGTACTAATGAATATAACAAGCATATGATATGAAAACATGGAGAGCACGAAAGTAACAAGTAGGCACATGTTTTTCACCCCAAAACAGTTTGAAAACAGTAAAAGAGGGGTCTATGTACTCACTTGAGATTGCCTAGAAGTCCTTGAGTAACAACCAAGCAATGCTAGAGATCACGGAAATCAAACGGCAACTAATATAGGTAACTATGTTAATAAACCGGACCTAAATCGGAGGATCGGATAGAATGAGGGTTCGTAAACCAAATGAGTATGGGAACTCATGTAATATGGTTTAACAAAGCCCACATACTAAAATGAAACCTAACCTAAGTGCTTACGACCCATTACGAACCGTTTAGGTAGCTTATGCTACTTTAACGCGTCATTCGCGTAAAACGCGTTCGAAACGCCTAACTAGTCCTATGATAAGTAAAATATGCCTTAACATGTCTAATATTGTTGCCAAATCAGTATAGATATAAAAAATTATGATACATATGCTTAAAATGAATTTTGGCGTAAAAAGGGCATTTTGGTAATTTACCTAAGGCATATAAACTACCTATCATACAACTAGCTAAACATCGTGACCATAAGGTATAACCTCGGAAGGTTATTCCCTATACAACCATGGTCACCTAATGTGGTTGGTCGGATCTTAATGATCGACCAAACGGGTCGGGTTCGAAAGTATAAGCGATTGTTTAGATCGCTTACCTTACGACCCTACATAAGCACTAAACCTAAAGTGACGAGCTAAGCATGTTAAAACATGCTTAACTAAGTCAGAAAACAAGTTTGGTATCAAAACAAACGGTTTTGATACCTAAAAGTAGTTTGGTTACAAAATACGCAAGAATATGCATTTTGGCCGAAACTACGACTCGTCACTAAGCCTAGATAACGTGGTAATCAGTAGGTATAGTCACAAGGGAGTATAACCATCGTGATTACGCTCACGTTGAAAAGTTCAACCGAAATTCGTGTTGACCATAAACTGGTCAACGCAGAAAACGTTAAAAGAACGAAAGAGGACTTACAACGGGTCCAAGAACGGAAGTTTTGATCCGAATATTCTCAGGTATGAAGTGATAAACACATCACCTTAGAGAACAAATTCAGATTTAAAGGTGTGGGTTTTGAGTTGTGAACTTGAGGGGTATTTATAGATTTCTTAGGACCGTTAAGATCGTTCGTCGAATAACGTGCTTTGATCTTGTCCGTACATGTGCACCCATGGGTTTTCAAAACCACAAGAGCCCCTAGATTAAGCCCATAGTTTCAGAAATACCATTTGCATGTGGGTTATGAGTGTATAACAGCTGTTAAAACTGGTTTTGCTTATCTGGGAGGTCCTTACGGACTGTATGGATAAGTGCTTACGGTCCGTAAGCCTTGTGCAGACCAGCAAAGTTTGATTTTTGGCAGAACAGGTCCCTGTGACTCCGAACTTGATTTTGATGCGTTTTGACACGTTTAAGCCCCGTTAACCTCATTTTAAGGCTCTAATATGAAGTTAAAGTATAGGGAACTTAAAATATGCTAAAAAATATGTCAGATGTCAGTTCTTTTGGCCGTACGGTTGCGTTGTTCGGTTAATTACGACGGAAATCGTAACGGACGCGAAAACGATCCAAATTGCGCGACGAATGGATTTTTAACAAGACAATCACTAAAACATAATATTTTAATGATTACATAAATTTTTGGCTGTCCGGATGTATTCAGAACGTAAGTTATGCGCGAAAATGTAAACTTGTGCACTTTTTGACGCTTTTAGTCCCTGAATGACCCAAAAGTTTATTTTAGCACACCGAACTCCTCAAAGCCTATTTCTAAGATATGTAAAGGATATTTATGGTATGTTTAACTTACGGTCATGTTCCGGAATGTCTGTTCCAGTACGAATCATCATACTTTCACAGTTTGTCGAATTTAGTCCCTTTAAGCGATTAAACTTGATTTTGCCATACCAAAGCCTTCAAAACTTATTTCTAAGTTATGTAGAGGTTATTTAAGGTATCTTAAGAATATGTTGATGTTCCGTAGTGTTTGTCACGTTAAACTAATTACGTTTACGCACCAGTTTGCGTATAACTCTCCAGAAAGCGATGTAGAGTTTAAAATTGAATGAAAATCAAAACATGAAAGATGTTAAACATAAATAAACAAACATTGGGATCAAATAACATTATTTTATTGATAACTGAACTTTTTACAATGATTACAAGCACAGGTGTCACAAACTGGTCAAAGCAGAAAGTCAAACACAGTTTGACTTTCACGCGAAAAAAGAACGAAAGAGGACTTACAACGGGTCCAAGAATGGAAATATAGATCCAACTTGCTCAGGTATGAGGTGCTAAGCCCCAACTTAGAGCAAATAGATCAGATTGTGTGAGTTGCAACAATGAGGAGCATGGGTATTTATAGTTTTTGCACAACCGTTAAGATCGTTCATCGTAAAACGAGCTTCGATCTCATCCGTACACATGTGCCCATGGTTTTGTGAAACCATGGGAGCCCCTAGTTTCATTAAAACCATGTGAAAATGAGGGGAACAGCTGGAATTTAGATTTTTCATTTTGGTCCCAGAATGTGCAAAACATGGTTTTTGATGCATTTTTGACACGTTTAAGCCCCGTTTATCCCATTTCAAGGCTCTAATATGAAGTTAAAGTATAGGGAACATGAAACATGCTCAAAAATATCTCGGATGTCGGTTCGTTTGGTCGTACGGTTGCGTTGTTCGGTTAATTACGACGAAACACGAACGAATGCGAAAAACGATCCAAATTACGCGACGAATGGAATTTTATCATGCCAATCACTAAAATAAAATATTTTAATGATTACATAAAGTTTTTTGGATGTCCGGATGTATTCAGAACGTAAGATATGCGCGAAAATGCAAACTTATGCACTTTTTGACGCTTTTAGTCCCTGAATGACCAAAAAGTTTATTTTAGCACACCGAACCCCTCAAAGCATATTTCTAAGCTATGTAAAGGATATTTAGGGTATGTTTAACTTATGGTCATGTTCCAGAATGTTCGTTACAGTACAAATCGGCATACTTGCGCAGTTTGTCGAAATTAGTCACTGTAAGCGAATAAACTTGATTTCGCCACACCAAACCCTCTAAAACTTAGTTCTAAGTTATGTAAAGGTTATTTAAGGTATGTTAAGCCTATTTCACTATTCCAGAGTGTTTGTTGCATTAAATTGGTTATATTTACGCATCAGTGCGCGTATAACCTTCCAGAAAGCGATTTAAAGCTTGAAATCAAACAAGAATTGATATGTGCAAAAGATACACATATTTATACAAATCCCAAGTATGAAATACAATATTTCATTAGTTTGGTATTTGTTTGATGGTTGCAGAGGCACAGGTGTCACACCCCCCCATTCACGGTTCCAACAAAGGGACCCACCAATTGATTTTGTTTCACTATTTTATTGGATGTTGTTGGAAAGATTATAAACATTGTGACCATTATATAAAAACATGTTGGAAGATATTTTTTTATAAACCACAATTTAGAAACATAAACTCCATTCACCATCTTCCATAGCATTCCTCTTCTCTTTCTTCCTCTCATTCTCGGCTCCAAACACACACCCACACACATCCATTTTCACTTCAATATCAAGAATTCTATGGACTCTCAAAGGTGTAAGAAGCTTAACTAAGAGACTTGGAAGCTTTGGAAGTTGAAGGACCTTCACCTAGAGCTTTTATCCACCTCATTCATCATCTTCATACAAGTTTTTTCCCTAGCCTTAGACCTAGTAGTAAGCTCCTCACAACTTGTTATTACTTCTAATTTTAGTGGTTAAAGTGTTAGATATGTTAAACTAAAGAATCTCAAAGAAACATAAGCATGAACATAAACATAAAGCTTAATAACATGAAAATCTAAGTTGTTTTAGTGTATGTACGAAACTTGTTTGTTGATCTCTTGTGATTATGATGTTAATCATCATAAGAAGCTTGCTAGATGATGATTAAACACATGATCTAGCAAGTATAAGGATGGATCTTGTGAAATTAGTGATGATCATCCTTTATGTCAAACATGAACTTAAATATGAACTTGTTTTAATGAATGATAATTATGTTTACAAGTTATAAGCCTTGAAAATAAAAGATTTCAAAAATAATCTTTTCAAGAAACCAAAGTTTATTTAAGATTTAACATGATCATGATTTTTAAAGAAATTAATCATGTTTTAAGTCTTAAATCAAAGCTAGAAAAGTGTTGGTAACAAGAAAAATACAAGAAGAATTATTTTTGAAAAATCATCATACAAGTTGTGAAGAATCAAAATTCACAAGAATGAGTTTTCTAAACTAAAAACCATATTTTTAGAGGTAACTAAACTTACTAAACAACATGTGAAGTTACTACAAATTTTTACAAACTTTCAAGTTCATGTCATAGTGTAAATTGAATATTTGAAGCATATTGTAAGTTATGTGTAAATTGTTGTTGATTGATGATGAGATTTTAAAAGAAAATGATATGCTTTTAAGCATGGAAACCTCCATTTTTAAGGGGAAACTATGGCAAAATTTTTGTAGAAATTAAACATTTAGAAAAATATTTTTAAACAAGTGTTTACAAGTAAATTTTGATCATGGTTTTCATATAAAAATTTGCCATAATTTTTATTACAAAAATTACAAATATTTGAGGTAGATTTTTGATAATAAAAATGACTAAGTATATATTTAGGAAAATATATATTTAGATGTCACAAATTGTGTGCTACTTGTATATTATGTGTATTAGTTATATTATTTTAGGAACTTGAAAATAATATAACTCACCAATATACCAAAATTTGTGATATAAAATATTACCAAATTTCCAAGAAAACAAATATATAATTTATACCCAAATATTGGACAATCGGACGAACGGACATATGGACTACAAGTATATATATTCCGGAAATAAATTCTTAATTTAACAAACGTGACGAACGGTGTTTTTGAAACCGAAGAAACGGTAAAATATGGAATTTTATAACTATTACAAAATATATCATATTTTGTCAAATAGAAAAGATATTATTTTTTAGTGGAGAAAAATATATATTTTCTTAAACAATTTGAAGATATATTATTTTGAGTGGAAAAAAATATATATTTTCTTAAACAAGTTAAGAGTATATTATTTTGGGTGAAAATTATAAATGTATATATTTTCTAAAGTTAATCTTAAAAATATATTATTTTTGAGGTTTATAAGAAAGTGTATTGATTTTTTCCAAGTAAAGTTTATAAATAATTTTCTACAAAAATTCCTTTAAAATACATATATTTTAAGAATAAAAATTTGGTGATTTTTAGTTGATTAAAAATAATATTCCGGAAAACTAATTACAAATTAAGTATAAAATACTTAATAAATACAAGGAAAATACGTACCCTCATACGTATAAATACACACCGGAATACACCACCAATACTTGGCAAAATACACAATTATAAGAAATACACAAGTACAAGTACACCCATACTTGGGAGAATACATATGTGGAAATACATAATAAACCAAGTTAAAAATATATTGTTTTGACAATATTTCAAATAATGGAATTGTCACACCCTGTCTTTCGCGGAAGCGTGATTACGTGTGACTTGCTTAATATCATTGCATTCAATCATAACAACAACTATATGATAAAAACCATAGATGGTCATCCATTAATTAAGTTTAAAAAAAACATCATAAACATCATTGTTTTAAACATAGACTTCAAATTCAAATTTTACAAACCATACGAATTGTTTAGGGTTCCAGAAGAACTCATCAAAAGACTCTAAATAAAATCAGGCTTTGGTAGATGTGTCTCATCCAGGAATAAGACACACTAACCAAACCCTAAGACAACAGATGACATCATTTATTCTTAACGCAACTTGAAACATCCAACGCCCGCAAGATCCACTTTTAATGCCCTGAAATACATGTAGTTTTAAAAACATCAACAAAAGTTGAGCGAGATCATGTGTTAGTTTGTGTGTATGAATGAACCTTTGATATCATTGTATGTATGTATGTTTTGTAAATCCAGGTATGAAAGCAAAACAAGGAAACATATCGATTAATGGTTTGCAAGGCCATTAACATGCGTGCAACGACGTAGGAAGGCTCAAACCTAGCAGATTTTGTACCGGGCCTCCGGCTGTAAGACATAGTCACCTCATGGGCCAAACCCCGGTCCACATAGGTGTGGGCTCGCTACACCCAAATAGATCTATCACTCATGCCCCTTGGTCCTAACACGAGGATTAATGGTCTTAGGAGTGCGCCTACCCATTCACATGATCTACTGTACTTTCCAAAGCTAACCATACCAATTGTAATTGTTTGTAATCATTTTGTAACGTGTACTTCACCCCCGAAGTTATAAAACAAAACAGTTTAAATAAAAGGGGGACATGAACTCACAGTGTTGCGTCTTCAATCCACTGTAACTGAAGCTTCTTCGGGTAAACACGACTACCTACAACGTACTATGATCTATTAGACGGGCGGGTCATGCCTTGACTTAGTATTAATGTCTTTGAGTTACGTTTCTTTTGTGTCTTCGATATTATTCCAAGTTATATAATTATTTGTTAAAATAATTAATATTTTAACTTAAACTATATTTATTAAATTTTGGAATAATTGTTAAAACAATTATTTTAACTTAATACTTCCCAAGTATTTATACTTGTATATCCTTTGGGTGTATTTGTATTTGCATTCTTATACTTGTATATTTTTGCCATGTACTAGGGTCGTATTCCAATGTGTATTTATATGTATGAGAATACGTATTTTTATTGTATTCATTAGGTATTCTTATACTTAATTTCGTATTAATTTTTCCGGAATATTATCTTTAATAAAAGTCCACCAATATATATTTCCAAAATATATATTGTAGTAAATATTACTTAGAAAAATTATTTATAATTTTTCTTTTGGCAAAAATATTTGTATTTTCTCATAAGTTTAAAAAATAATATATTTTCATGTCTAACTTGGAAAATATATTTATAAACTCATTTTTCTCCAAAAATGATATATTTCATATTTATTCGAGAAAATATATCTTTCACCTCAAAAATATTGTATTTCGTGTTTGTGTAAGAAAATATGTATTTCTTAAAAATAATATATCTTCTAAAAATCTCAAGAAAAAATATATATTCATACATGCCAAAAATAATATATTTTTCCCTTGTAAAAAATATGATATATTCTTGTAGTAATCGTAAAAATCATATTTTCATTTCCTTGGTGTCTAAAATATTATTTACCAAAATATACTTTGTGAATAAATTTTCCGGAATATTTTTTAAGTCTTATTCCATAGGTTGGTTTTCACCAATATTTTGTGTACAACTTGTATTTTTATTCCTTGGAATTTTTGGATTGTAATTCTTGGTATTTTGATGTGTTATATTATTTCATGTCCTAAAATAATATAACTAATACACAAAATATATAAATAATCACACACATGGTGTCTTCTAAATATATATTTCCTAAATACATACTTAGTCACTTTTATTTATAAAAACCAACCTCAAATATTTATATTTTTGTAACTAAAAATTATGGCAAAGTTTTTGTAACAATTTATGGTTTGAAATACACTTGTAAATACTTGTCTAGAAATATTTTTCTAAGTGTTTAAATTTTTAGAAAATTTTGCCATAGTTTCCCCTAAAAATGGAGGTTTCCATGCTTTCAAGCATATCATTTTCTTTTGTAAAAATCATCACAAACAATCCATAAACAATGATAAACAACCTTTACTTACCAATTTTGCCAAAAACAAGTATAATCTACTACCTAACACAATAGGTAACACATCAAGTTCCATTGCAAGATTTTGTCTTGAGTTAGTACCTTACGTCGCACAATAAGCCACATCAGAAAAGCATGACGAGGGATACATTGAGAAAACCAAATGATTGTAGCCCAATCCACCTCCTAGTCCCTTGTACGAACAGAATCCCAAACTCCAGTAGAAGAGTGCACGGCCACATTATCCCCATCTTTCCAAAGAAGACGATCTTGAGCATTTAAATTCCGTTGCATGTGATCGAGCTGAATAAGAACTGGAAACATATCTCTCCAAGCAGCCGGCCAAAGCCAAGAACCATTAGAAGATATATCCGCAACTGTAGCATTGAGGGAGAATCCCTCTCGAGTTATGACTCTCGGAGACAAGAAAGTACATAACGGACCAATATTACTCCATGTGTCAAACCAAGCTGAAGTATCTCTCCCATCGCCGAGCATAGACCAAACATGTTGACGAATAACGGGCCGAAGTTGAACCATCTTCCTCCAGCTCCAACAACAAGTAGTCGGAACCTTGTGATCCCAAAAATTCCGACCTTTTAATCGATAAGAGTGGATCCAAGCAACCCATAAAGATTGACGATTACTTAGAATACTCCAAATATGCGAAACCATAAGAGCTTTATTAAAATCAGTTATCCGACAAATACCCAAACCCCCTTCACACTTCGGCACACAAACAGATTTCCAGGAAACTTTCGCCCTACCACGCTTAGAAGAAGATTGAGCCCACAGAAAATTCCGCATTTTAGCTTCCAATTCCTTGACCACCCTAGCTGGTAAAATAAAAACCGAAGACCAATACACATGAAGAGCTGAGAGAACCGAGATAATTAGTTAAAGCCGGTATGGAGAATGTGGATCCAAAGCGGAGTGCTATTTTCGAATGGCTTAGTCTTCATTCACGCTTAAAATCAGCAAAAAATATGGTTTGTAGATTGTTAGTTGTGGCGCTGGCTTACACTGTTTGGCAGGAAAGGAATAATCAGTTGTTCAGGAACCACGCAAGACCTCCGGATACCTTATGTCAGGCTGTTTTAGAAAGTGTTAGATATAAATTGATGGGGCTCAGATTCAAGAACACTGCTAGAGTTCGAGAGTTACTGGAGAAGTGGGACATTCATGGAGCTGATTTAGTAATGGATAATGGATGAGTTCGTATAGTTCTGGCGTGCTTTTAGTCTAGATAGTTTGTCTAGTGGTCGTTTTGGTTTACTTTTAGTTGTTTATTTTGTTTTACTTTCATGGGGGTATGTCCCACGTTTGAACTAGTAAGGATGTTACCTTACTACTTGTTTTGTTTGTTTGTGAATATATAAAATCACCGGGGTAACCCTTTACCCAAAAAAAAGTATAATCTACTACTTCATGAACTTGAAGTTTCACAAAACTTTGTAGTAACTTACTAGTGTTATTAGTAAGCCTTGTTACTCTTTAAAGTGTGAGTGATTCTTTAAAAACTTCATTTTTAAAGAAGATTGATCTTTACAACTTATGATCATGTTTTCTAAAAATGTTTCTTTATGAATTCTTCTTGTTTCACAAGTGTTTCTACACTTGTTTAACCACCAAAAATAAGGTTTGTTTATGTAAGAACCAAGATTTAGTAAAACTTATATTTTTAACTTGTTATCTTTAGAAATCATCCATAAATCTTTAGATCTACAAGTATTACTACTCACTTTGATCATTATTTTTCAAGAAACAACTTTATTCTTTCAAGTTCATGATCTTTGTGTGGATGATCCATTGATTTCTAACATGTTTATCCTCTCATCTTGCTAGATTATGTTTTTAATCATGATCTAGCAAGATCATATGATGATCAACCTCATTTTCACAAACAATCAACAATCATCAAGCATAACAACTCATAAACAACTTAGTTTCTTCATTAATCATACTTTTGTTCAAGTTTCATTCTTATGATTCTTAATGTTCTTCATGATTAACATTATGATTCTTCTTTTAACCACTTAAAATGCAAGTAAAATGGAGTGTATAAGGTTCTTACCACTAGCTTAAGGCAAGGGATGATTCAAGTGAAGAAAACAAGTGGGTAAAAGCAAATAGAGAAGGTCCTTGCACTTCCGTAAGCTCCTAGCTTCCTTGTATGACCTCTAACACCTTTGTATATACTTAGATTGTATGAGAATGGATGAATGATGATGGATGTGTGTGAGCTTGATTTCGGCCGAGAGCACCAAGGGGGAAGGAAGAATGAGTGTGTGTTTTAATTGTGTGTAGAATGAAGTTATGATCCTAAGGTGTCTTCTTATAACCATTCCAACATTTTAACTCTTGTATCATGTGTCATTAAAGGGGGAACAATATCTATTATTAAATTGGAACAAATCAACCAAGTGGGTCCCTTGTTGGGGCCGTAGAAATGGGGGGGGGGGGTATTAGAATAGGTTTAAACTAGATTAGTTTGTTTAGGTTAAAAACTAAGTATCTAATAAGTTATTCTAGTTACTAGATATTTATGATGTGTTATGATGTTCGGGGACCATAACTAGCTTGGTAATGTTAAAACAGTGCTTCTAGTGTAAATTTGATGTTTTGGGTAGTGTCCGGTTGTTCGGTTGGTTACCGGTCCGTTAAAGTGCTAAACTTTACAGTTTAGTGTGCTTTATGTTACCTTTTGTGACACTTTTGATTCCCGACACTTAGGAAAGCATTCAGGACCATTTAACCATATTTCTGCATTATATCAGATTGTTAAAATGCTGATTTTTGCTGAATTTTCCTGAATTCAGCACTTTGGGTGAGTTTTAGGCACTTTCCGGCACTTAAACTATCACTAGAAAGGTAGTTTTGTGATCCTTACTTTCCTACACACTATACTAGTGTAATACTTGGTTTCTGGCTCATTTTGCGTCTCAATACTCTGTCTGTCTATGTGTTGAGTTCTGTCAGCATTTTCCTGATTTATCAAACAACTGTGCTTACTATGTTTCGTGTATCATTTGAGTCAATAAAGCTCTCATGCATTCATGTCATAACATTTAGCAATATATGATGCACATGTATATATAAAGCAGTAACCAGAAAGCAGTTAATTGTAATTCAGCACAGTCATTATGCACTAATCATGGTTAATAATTGTACGGATACCTGAAATTTGACAGTTGTCACATTCTCCCCCTGTTAAGAAAATTTCGTCCTGAAATTTTAAGCTCTACTACTAGCTGCAGGGTTGTTAGGGAATAAATGCGGGTACTTAGCTTTCATGTGGTCCTCACGCTCCCAAGTAAACTCTGGGCCGTGACGTGCGTTCCATCGAACCTTGACGAGTTTAACACTACTCCTCTGAGTCTTGTTAACTTTCCAGTCAGTAACCTCAACAAGTTCTTCGGTAAAGTGGAGTGAGTCGTCAATGTGAACTTCATCGGCAGGTATGATCACTGTTTCTTGAGTTGGACTCTTCTCAGATTAGATACATGGAATGTATCATGAACACCATTAAGTTCTGCTGGTAGTTCCAACTTGTATGCTACAGAGCCAATCCTTTCCACGATTTTGAACGGTCCGATAAATCATGGGTTTAATTTTCCACGCTTCCCAAAGCGTGCCACACCTTTCCAAGGTGAGACTTTTAACAAAACCATATCTCCCACTTCGAATTCCAAAGGTTTCCTTCTTTGGTCCGCATAGCTCTTTTGTCGATCACGAGCCACCTTAATGCGCTCTCAGATCTGTACGATCTTACCTGTCATCTCTTGGACCAATTCGGGACCAACCAGTTGTCTATCACCTGCGTCTGCCCAGCATAACGGTGATCGACACTTTGTCCGTAGAGAGCTTTGTACGGTGCAGCTTGAATGCTCGTATGGTAGCTGTTGTTATAGGAAAACTCTACCAAAGGCAGGTGAGTATCCCAACTGCCACCCAAGTCCATTATGCAAGCTTGTAACATATCTTCAAACGTCTGAATCATTCTCTCACTTTGACCGTCTGTCTGTGGATGAAATGCGGTGCTCAAATTCAACTGTGAACCAAACGCTTCTTGGAAGGATTTCCAAATCCTTGACACAAATCTCCCATCTCTATCAGATATAATCGAGATAGGCACTCCATGACGTGCAACTATCTCCCTTAGGTACAGCTCAGCTAGCTTACATGTGTTATCCTTCTCTCTAATTGGCAAAAAGTGCACAGACTTTGTCAGACGGTCTACGATTACCCAAATCGTATCATGACCTCTGGGTGTCTTTGGCAACATTGTTATAAAATCCATCGAGATCTGCTCCCACTTCCACATGGGTATCTCAGGTTGCTGTAGGAGACCTGAAGGCTTCTGATACTCGGCCTTCACCTTGGCGCAGGTCAAACACTTTCCAACATAAGTTGCAACATCACCTTTCAATCTCGGCCACCAGTAGAAATCTTTTAAATCTTGGTACATCTTATCCGATCCGGGGTGGATCGAGTACCTTGATTTATGAGCTTCATCAAAAATCACATCTCTAAGACCTCCAAAGAGGGGAACCCAAATTCGTCCCATGAAACACAAGGTTCCTTCCTCATTGGGTACCAACTGGTTTTCCATCCCATGGAGATATTCATCTTTCAAGTTTTCCTTCTTGAGAGCTTCTCTTTGTGCAGCACGAATACGCAATGAGAGGTCTGTTTGAATGATCATCTCCAAAGCCCTAACCCTTATGGGCTTAATCCTCTCTTTCCGACTCAAGGCGTCTGCCACCACATTCGCCTTTCCTGGGTGATACTTGATTTCACAATCATAATCATTTAACAACTCTACCCATCTCTGCTGTCTCATATTAAGCTCTTTCTGATCGAATATGTGCTGAAGACTCTTATGATCTGTAAAGATTGTGCATCGGGTACCATACAGATAATGTCACCATATCTTCAAAGCAAACACCACCACGCCTAACTCCAAATCATGCGTGGTGTAGTTCTTCTCATGAACCTTTAACTGGCGTGAAGCATAAGCGATAACCTTTTGTCGCTGCATTAGCACACAACCCAATCCCTGACGCGAGGCGTCACAGTATACCACGAAGTCGTCGGTGCCTTCGGGTAGGGATAAAATAGGTGCATCGCAAAGCTTATTCTTAAGCAGCTGAAAAGCTTCTTCTTGTTTATCTCCCCATTCATACTTCTTATCCTTTTGAGTAAGGGAGGTTAGCGGTTGAGCGATTTTTGAAAAATCCTAAATAAATCTGCGATAGTACCCAGCTAAACCTAGAAACTGATGGATCTCGATTGGCGTTTTCAGAGTTTCCCAATTCTTAATCGCCTCGATCTTGGTGGGATCCACATGGATTCCATCTTCATTCACTACATGACCAAGGAATTGTACCTCATGCAACTAGAACTCGCACTTCGAGAACTTCGCGTACAGTTTCTCCTTCTTGAGTAGCTTTAAAATGGCTCTAAGGTGTTGCTCATGCTCTTCCTTCGTCCTTGAATAGATAAAAATATCATCGATAAATACAATCACGAATTTATCGAGATATGGCTTGCAAACTCGGTTCATCAGATCCATAAACACTGCCGGCACGTTTGACATACCAAATGACATCACTAGAAACTCGTAATGTCCATAACGAGTTCTAAAGGCAGTCTTTGGTATACTCTCTTCTTGAATCCGCAGCTGGTGATAACCTGATCGAAGATCGATCTTGGAGTAGTAACTTGAACCTTGAAGTTGATAGAATAAATCATCAATCCTCGGCAAGGGATACCGATTCTTGATGGTCAACTTGTTCAACTCTCGATAGTCAATACACAAGCGGAAACTACCGTCCTTCTTTTTGACAACCAGAACTGGAGCTCCCCAAGGCGAGAAGCTTGGTCTAATAAATCCCTAGTCGAAAAGCTCTTGAAGTTGCGTCGACAACTCTTGCATCTCGGAAGGCGCAAGTCGATAAGGTGCCTTAGCTACAAGCGCGACGCCTGGAACTAAATCAATGTGGAATTCGACTTGTTGTTGCGGCAGCAATCCTGGCAAGTCTTCGGGGAAGACTTCAGGATATTCCCTTACCACAGGGATATTTTCCAGCTTTGGCTCTTCGGCTTCTTTATCAACAATGTGAGCCAAAAAGGTAACACATCCTTTCTGCAAAAACTTTCGGGCCTTCAAACTGCTGATAATCCTTAGAGGCGTATCATGCTTTTCTCCATGCACTACAATCATCTCTCCATTCATCATCGGGATTCGGATGATCTTCTCATGACATACGATCTCAGCTCGGTTACTTGATAACCAATCCATTCCAACTACCATGTCAAAACTTCCCAACTCGACTGGCAAAAGATCAAGCGTAAACTCATGCTCTCCAAGCTCTATTACACAACCTATAATTACTTCGTTGGCCTCTACTAGCTTTCCATTAGCTAGTTCTATCAAGTACGGAATTTCTATCTTACTGGTATCACACCCCGAAAACGTCGCAGCGGAATATCTAACGTAGTGGAGACGAAAGTTGGTGCCCATTTATATCTTGTCGATCGATGCATCTATTTTGTTGGACATATTATCCTATTCAAAATCTACATTTTAAACATTACGTTTTAAATTAAGACACAACCATGACTTAGTTAAGTTGTTTTGATCCTCATGGATCTTATTACATTCGTCCCAGAAAATTTTAAAATTAGTCCAATATATTTAAGTGACAAAACATGCATCAATAACCACAAGATACGCCATAATTCCCGAAGCCGCACTCAAGTACCTGTAGAACACATTAAAATCAAGTGTCAACACAAAGGAAGGTGAGTTCACTTATTCGTTTACTAACAAATTTTATTTCAAGGAAAACTTTTTGATTAGGTGTTTATTTGAAAACATCCATGTAGTTTTAGAAAGTCCATTTTACTCCTTTGATAAAATCCATGGGCCTTCCATCGGGTCATTACTCCGACAATAGTAATACTGCCCAGGTTTTGTATATTAAATTATAGCGTCAACTTTCAGACTCGTATGTTAGCTAGAGGATACGAACTATATATTAACCATGCAGGGATAATCAAAGCTAGACAATGAACATAATATTAATTCGTCGTTTGACAATGACTCGGGTCGACCGGTCACGACGGGGTTGTCAACCCGATAGATCTACCAACAATTCCTCGCGTGCAATACTTAAACTGATTAAACGACATCATGGGCGCAGGGTTCTTTCTCGAAGAACAATATGATGTCTGCCTCACGTACAATATATATATCCTACTAATATGACAATTTAATACACGATGTGTACGAATCCCCTGAAATCCCCGACGAAATGTAAGCCGATGCTGATACTTACTTTCTTAAGACCAAGCAATATTCGTACCAACTCCGCGGTTGTTTTTCCCCCAACCACCGTGCATAATCCCGTTTCTGCCCGAAACATATTTATTCTTCAAAACCATTTCATCCCGAAATACATATATAATTTTCCCAAAAATCCTTATATTTTCAATGAAAATATATAATTTATATCAAAAGGTATGTTTTATTTCAAAAACATTATTAAACCTGTGACACCTGTGCCTCCACGGCCATCAAACAAATATTGTATCAATGAAATATTGTATTTCATACTTGGGATTTGTATAAATATGTGTATCCTTTGCACATATCAATTCTTGTTCGATTTCAAGCTTTAAATCGCTTTCTGGAAGGTTATACGCGCACTGATGCGTAAATATAACCCGTTTAATGCAACAAACACTCTGGAATAGTGAAATAGGCTTAACATACCTTAAATAACCCTTACATAACTTAGAAATAAGTTTTAAAGGCTTTGGTATGGCAAAATCAAGTTAATTCGCTTACAGGGACTAAATTTGACAAACTACGAAAGTATGCCAATTTGAACTGTAACAGACATTCCGGAACATGACCATAAGTTAAACATACCATGAATATCCTTTACATAGCTTAGAAATAGGCTTTGAAGGGTTCGGTGTGCTAAAATAAACTTTTGGGTCATTCACGGACTAAAAGTGTCAAAAAGTGCATAAGTTTGCACTTTCACGCATAACTTACGTTCTGAATACATCCGGACATCCAAAAATTTATGTAAGCACTAAAATATTTTATTTTAGTGTTGGGCATAAGAAAAATCCATTCGTCACGCAATTTAGATCGTTTTTCGCGCTTATGCGCATTCCGTCGTAATTAAGCGAACATCGCGATCGTACGGCCAAACGAACCGACACCCGAGATATTTTTGAACACATTTTAAGTTCCCTACACTTTAACTTCATTTTAGAGCTTTGAAATGGGGTTAACGGGCCTTAAACATGTCGGAAATAGCTCAAAATACTAACAGGGACCAAAAGTGTAATTCTGTGAAAGTAGGTCCTTGCGCACCTCAACACTCTGAGTGTTACGGTGCGCAAGCAGGGGCCAGATGCAGCAACTCATTTTAACAGCCTGTTTCCAGCCTTTAAACCCCCCGAAAGGCCAATGCCACTTGTCAATAACTGGTGGTGGGGGCAAAATGATGCACCATAACATTCTAACACTTGTACAGATGGGATTCGATCACGTTATTCGAGAAACGATCTTAACGGCTCTCCGAAAACTATAAATACCCATCCATCCCCATTGAAAAACCCACTTGAAATCTGAGAATTCTCTAAGTTGGGGTGTTTCATCACCTCATACCTGAGAATACTTGGATTATCAATCTTGCGGGGACCCTTTGTAAGTGTTCCTTCGTTCTTTTATCGCTTTTCTAGTCCGAAAGTCGAACTTTGTTTGACTTTCTGCATTGACCAGTTTATGGTCAATGCGAAGTTCATTTGAACTTCATAACGTGAGCATGATCACGATGGTTATAGTCCTAGTGACTATACCTACTGATTACCACGTTATCTAGGCTCAGTGACGAGTCGTAGTTTCGGCCAAAATGCGTGTTATTGCGTATTTTGTAACCAAACTACTTTTAGGTATCAAAACCGTTTGTTTTGATACCAAACCTGTTTTCTAAACTTAGTTAAGCATGTTTTAACATGCTTAGCTCGTCACTTTTAGTTTAGTGCTTATATAGGGTCGTAAGGTAAGCGATCTAAACAATCGCTTATACTTTCGAACCCGACCCGTTTGGTCGATCATTAAGATCCGACCAAACACATTAGGTGACCATAGTATATAGGGAATAACCTTCCGAGGTTATACCTTATGATCACGATGTTTAGTTAGTTGTATGATAGGTAGTTTATATGCCCTAGGTAAATGACCAAAATGCCCTTTTTACGCCAAAATTCATTTTAAGCATATGTAACATAACTTTTGGTATCTAAACTGATTTGGTAACAATATTAGACATGTTAAGGCATATTTTACTTATCATAGGGCTAGTTAGGTGTTCCGAACGCGTTTCACGCGAACGACGCGTTAAAGTAGCATAAGCTACCTAAACGGGTCGTAATGGGTCATAAGCACTTAGGTTAGGTTTCATTGTAGTATGTAGGCCTTGTTAAACCATATTACATGAGTTCCCCTACTCATTTGGTTTACGAGCCCTCATTCTATCCAATCCTTCGATTATAGGTCCGGTTTATTAATGTAGTTAC
>JARYGA010009044.1:0-61523 GCA_030545235.1 Helianthus tuberosus | reverse complement strand
CTTTGGATATCTTACTGTGAATCTTTCACATGAAGATATGGAAGATTCTATGAGGATTTAGCTAATGAAAACAAAAACACAAAAGAAAACACATAACACATAATCACATAACCACAAAATTGTTTATCTTAATCTTTAATTTGTTATCATTTTGTTAATTTGTTTTGTTAATTGTGCACATGTATTTAAAGCACACCAGGTATCCAATCCGTGGATTTTGATTGGCACTTTAAATATTTTCCAAGAATCTAACTATAAAGAGAGGGAGATTTTAAAAAAAAATACGATTTTGATTACAAGGAATTGTATTATTCGAATTTAGGTACTCAAGGAATTCAATTAAGGACTCCGGTTTGAAGGATAATCATCCACAATGATCTAATTGTGAAGATAAAAAGATCCCATATGGATTTTGGGATTTAAAAGGCGGGAGGCGTTTCAAATCCTTGCACTAGACGTGCTTAAGTTAAAACATGAGTTAAAATGCTTATGAAGTTGAGGTGCTAGATATGCCAAGGCGACATATGAAGAAGAGTTTGAAGGTTAAGTCAATGCATGAGAAAATGTTTTTGAAAACTATGCATGGGGTTCCTTTTTGAAATGTGTTTAATGTTTTTGAAACCTTATATATAATAGTTTTGAAATCATAAAGTAGGTATATTAAGTAAGTTTATTTATAAAATGTTTTTAAATCATGCAAGATGAGATTTTGAGATTATGTATAAGGTTTTTGAAAATATGAATAATGCTTTTTGAAATCATGCACTTGATATATTAAGAAAATATACTGTGTTAATATTGTTTTCAGACTATATGAAACATTTTGAAATCATGAGAGTTGTTTTTGAAACATAGACAATTCTTTTGAAATCATATATTACATAAAATTTGTTTTCAAACTATACGAAATATTTTGAAATCATGAAGGTTGTTATGAAAACTTATGCTATGCATGTTGTTATGAAAATCAGAATGCAATGGGCATGAGATCGAAAAATTACCCTTAGTTATCTAACCAAGGATTTAAAGGCACAGATGTGCAAAATGCACGATTACTAGCTCATAATGTCACTTATTTTCTATACTTCGTTTCTTAGAATGAAACGAGTACTTAAAATTTTCGAGGAAATCATGAGTGATCACATGAAAGGGGGAATCATAAGAGTAGTTTGTTTAAAGAACATAGTTCCTTAATGTAGGTATCATAGGGAAATGCCATACACATATGTAACTACACTTGTACATCAGAATTGTGAACAACCATTTATTTAAAACAGATTGTTTCAGGGTTCAACAAAAGATACAAAGCATGAAAGTTCACATTATTTAAAGCAGCTTCTTCTGATCGGCCTAATGCTCATTTGTGGGTTGGATTTGCATTGACAATCTCTGGGCATTTGTTCCTGAAATGGCTCATCTCCCCACAGTTGTAGCACGATCCAGGTGGAAAACGAGCTTGGATAGGGTTGGCTTGTGGTTGATTTGGACCACCTTGGGTTGGGTTAGTTCGACAAGAACTTGCCAGGTGACCAATTCACCCACATGACACACACACACACACACGACACAGTAGGTGAGCTTGGTGATGCCCGTTACATTTGTTGCATAATGGTGCTGTTCCTTTGTATTGCTTCTTAGCTGGTGGTGCTGCCACCTGGCTAGGTCTGGTCTGATTTGGGGCAATGACTGGAGAATTCTTTGAAGCTTTACGCTTCCTTGACCTTTTCGAAGGCTTGGCTTCTGCTTCTTTCGATGCTTATTTAGTGGCTCCATTATTGAGACGAGACATGGCGATACCTGAATCCACAGACTTCAGGATTACTTCGCCTATTCGCTGGGCAAATTTAGCAGTTTGGTCGGACATTTGGGTGTCGCTGCGATGAAGAGACATTCTGGAGGAAGTGAAAGACATAGGGGGAAACAAGTGAAATGTTATTGGATAATCAAAACAGAATGGCAATGCATAAAATTGCGATCATTTGTTTGTTACCTAAGGCAAACAAATGAGACAATGACAAATCAAAGTAAACGGGTCATATTAATGTATCACTGAAGACATGCTTGCCTATAAGTGAACACTCACCCTAAGAGTTCCCAGGTAAGAGTGAATGGTCCGATACTGCGGATTTGTACGAACACTCTAGCCTTAGACAGAAAACTCAGAGTACAGGCATTCACCCTTCTAGTTTGCCCGTGTTCACATTATAAGACCCAAACTTTGATGAGATTTTGAAAGTTAGAGGGTTCAAAACCTTATAATAAATCATCCTAGAACAGATGATTGGTTTTCAAAGTGGATTTGAAATTTATGTTCTGGTTATGGTTGTCGCCTAAGGATATGTGACGGTATTGTTTTATGACTAAACACAAGTAAACTCGCGTTAGGGTCCTAGGAGGGTTATAGACTAGGTCAAAGCATTACTAATAACCCAATTCCCTATAACCATGAGATTTGATACCAACTCTTCTATCACACCCCGACCAGGTAAAACAACAAATCGTGGCGGAATCGTCGGGGAGTGTTGTAACAGAATCATTGTTTCATAACACATGGAAATTTAAATGTTGTTTTATTGATTAAAAGAAATTATAATGTCTTAACAACAAGGAAGCATAACATAATTAACTAGTCTTGCATCTTTTATTGTCACTAAGGCCCTCGTCCAATCCTATGTTTGCATCATAATCATCTAACAACAGCACCTGAAACACATGTGAAAATAGGAACGTTAGCATAAAAATGCCTGTGAGATACATAGGTTTTATTGATTTAGGATTCATGACTTGTAAGTTTAAAAGAATGTTTTAACAAAAGTATTCATGAACCTTGAAAAATGTTTTTGTTTTATAAATCATATAAAAATCGAAAAGGAAACAGATGATATAAAAGAATATGTATGGTTATGTAAATAACCAAGTAAAAATGAATTTGTATAAAATGTGTTATTTGTAAAACAATGTTTTGTAAAGATATGTTAATTGTGTAAAATGTAATATGTCAAAATTGAAATGGTTTAAATAACGCTACGATATATAATATCATAAAAGCACTTATATATAGGAAGTACCAGTGGCGTATCCACCATGCTTTTATCATATTACACACGTCTCGTTACTTAAATCACTTACCCAAACAAACCACCAATGTAAAAAAATGTTCATGTATAACTAAATGTAATGTTTTAAACAAATGTTGAAATGTTATTGTGTAAACAAATGTAATGTAGAATGAATAAAAAGCCTTTATCGATTAAAAGCATTTACTCGACCCTATAAGCATTTACACACATCTATGCGGTATTGTGAAAATGCATACATTCAAGCCTTGAGACTATGGCGATAAACCCTTAAACGAATTAAAGATTTATCTGAGTTATGTTTATCGAATTCGGTCATTCCTTCCATCCAAACATACCTAGGATGTCAGGAACGGGAGTTGTCAATTCCTATGGTACCACTAACTACTAACGAACGGCGTAGCTAATGTTAATGAATGTATTTTTGAGCCATTTAAACAAACCAAATGTCATACCAAAATGTAAGCATGTTTTATGAAAATAATGTACTAAGTATGCAACAAATGGATATACATAGCATGAAATGAAATGTAAAATAATGTACTAAGTATGCACTAAATGGACATACATAGCATAAAATGAAATGTAAACAATGTACTAAGTATGCACTAAATGGACATACATAGCATAAAATGAAATGTAAAACAATGTACTAAGTATTCACTAAATGGACATACATAGCAAAAACATAATGTAAAACGATGTACTAAGTATGCACTAAATGGTTTTGCAAAACCATGGGCACCTAAAAATGGCCCCTAGTAAGTTAAAACCATAATACATGACCCTAGACTTCAGAAAATACATTTTCTATTAAGTTGCAGTCCTGTTACAGCCAACTGAAGTTGGCTGTAAAAATCAAACAGCTTTCTGTTTCAGCTTTTAACTCTCTAATTTATGTTCGATTAATTCCGTTAACAAGTTTATTGATCACAACAACATCAAACATCAATACTAACCAGCAAAATCATCAGAAAATCAGCAAGAATCATAACAACACAAGATCTACATGATTTACACACATGTCTTCTCTTTATCCATCTTTTATTCCATATGTTCAAGACTTTAGTGCAAGTTCTTTCGTGTTTCATAACTTTAATCATCAAATCACATATTAACCACTTAAATAACATGAAGAATGAACGGATCTAAGTTCTTACCACTAGCTCAAGGCTAGGGGAGTTCGAGTGTAGAAAAGTGGTGGTTAAAAGCGAATAGAGAAGGTCCTTCCACTTCCGAGAGCACCGAGCGTTGTTGTATGATCTCTTGCACCTCTAGATATATGTGGATTGCTTGGAAAATGAAGTGAGGGTGGTAGTATGGTGGTGGTTGATGGCTGCCGAATCAAAGGAAGAAGGAGAGAGAGAGTTGCAAGTTTGAGTTGGTGATTGAATGAGAGTTCTTGACTTTGGTGTTTTATTTCTAACCAATTTCCTATTAACCATTATACAAAGTGTCCCCTAGATATTTAGCAATGTAAAAAAAAATCAAACAAATGAGAGTGGGTGTCCCACATGAGGGAACCGTTTGGTTCATGGGGGGTGGGTATATGGTTTGGTTTCAATTGATTAGTTAGTAACTAGTTATGTGTAGTTAGGGATTTAAGTTAGTTACTAGTGTGTCATGAATTATAATGGGTGTTAGGGTGTTCGGGTACCCTAACTAGCTCAGAAAAAGAAAAACAATGTCATTGACAATATTTTCATGTCCCGGGTAAAGTCCAGTTGTTCGGTTTGACACTGTTCCGTTAAAGTGCTTAATTAATCCGTAAAGTGTCTTATATATATATATATATATTTTTTGCAACGTTTTTAATTTTTAACACTCAGGAAGTTATAACAGACTATTTAATGACTTTTCTGTACACTACTAGTGTGTTAACATGCACATGTAAGTATAACACAGATATCAGTAAGCAGTTACGTAATTCCACACAGTCGTCAAGCACTTTAATTACACTACTAGTGTGTTAACATGCACATGTACGTATAACATAGATATCAGTAAGCAGTTACGTAATTCCACACAGTCGTCAAGCACTTTAATTGTCATTAATCAATTGTACGGAATACATGTAGATTTAAGGGTTGTCACATGTTTAAGCCCCGTTAATCCCATTTCAAGGCTCTAAAATGAAGTTAAAGTATAGGGAATATGAAACATGCTCAAAAATATGTTGGATGTCGGTTCGTTTGGTCATACGGACGCGTTATTTGCTTAATTACGAAGAAATATGCACGAACGCGAAAAACGATCCAAATTACACGACGAATGGATTTTTCTCATGCCAATCACTAAAATAAAATATTTTAATGATTACATAAATTTTTGGATGTCCGGATGTATTCAGAACGTAAGATATGAGTGAAAATGAAAACTTATGCACTTTTTCACGCTTTTAGTCCCTGAATGACCAAAGAGTTTATTTTAGCACACCGAACCCCTCAAAGCCTATTTCTAAGCTATGTAAAGGATATTTAGGGTATGTTTAACTTATGATCAAGTTCCAGAATTTCCGTTACAGTACGAATCGGCATACTTTCGCAGTTTGTCAAAATTAGCCCCTGTAAGCGAATAAACTTGATTTTGCCATACCAAAGCCTTCAAAACTTATTTCTAAGTTATGTAAGGGTTATTTAAGGTATGTTAGGAATATGTTGATGTTTTGGAGTGTTTGTTGCATTAAATTGATTACGTTTACACATCAGTGCGCGTATAACTTTCTAGAAAGCGATATAGAGTTTGAAATTGAACAAGAATTGATATGTGCAAATGATACACATATTTATACAATTCCAAAGTATGAAATACCATATTTCATTGATTTGGTACTTGTTTGATGGTTGAAGTGACACAGGTGTCACACCATAGGTTTGTTGACCCGTCTCCTATGCATGAGATGCTCATGGTACATGGGATGTACCTCATGGGACGTTAGAAACCGTGTACGTATGGACAAGGCTTGAATGTACACCCTTTTGTTTTCTAGGATTTACACTAAAAGCTTAGTATAACATAGTGCCATGCCAAACAATTTTTGTACACTGGTTTACACTTTTAAAGATTCACAAGTTTCAAAGGGTTGAATACCTTGAGATACGTTGAATATCCCAAATCACATTTTGAATCCCCCAAAAATTTCCAAATACCAAACGATGCTCCGAATTTTTGGGATCTAGCAATTTGCTCATCTTTCAGTCAATTCAATAACACTCTACGGTCTCTTTCGAATAAATTTCGGGACAAAATTTCCTAAAGTAGGGGCGATTGTAACCCTTGTGCAAAATTTCGGGCTTTCAAAAACTTTTCTTTGAAAGAAATTCGATAACCGATGCTTAAACATAATCCGTTTAACGCAACATACACACCAGTACAAGGGCTAGGGACGACTAGAACATGTTTATACAAGTATAGGGACTAATTACGACAAATTACGAAAGTATGCCAATTCATATAGTGACAAACGCTCCAAAACAAGATCATAAGCTATACATACCTTAAATACCCTTAACACAGCTTAGGAATAAGTTTTGAGGGGTTCGGTATGCGAAAATGCGCTTATTGACTAAAAGCATCAAAACTGCGAAAGTATGCATTTTCGTGCATATTTAGCGTTCTGACCATATCCGGACATCCAAATATTTTTGTAATCACTAGAATATTGTATTTTAGTGATTGGAATGCAAAAATACCTTTCGTTTCGCAATTTGGGTCGTTTTCGCGTCCGTTACGATTTTCGTCGTAATTTACCGAAAAGCGTAACCGTACAGCCAAACGAACCGACATCCGTGATATTTTTTAGCATAATTCAAGTTGAAAACACTTTAACATCATCATAGAGCTTGAAAATGGGTTTGATGGGTGTTAGAAGTGCCAAAACGCGACGAAAAAACACAGGGACCAAAACTGCAATTTTTCAAAATTGACTGGTCTGCAGGTCCCATACGGACCGTATGGGCATGCTTATGGTCCGTAAGCCTATGCCAGAACATCAGAAACCAGTTTCTTCTAAAATCCAGCTGCGCAGCCTGTTTTAATCCCTGTTTTAGCATCTTGTGGGCTGGTTTGTGTGCTCATCAAGTTGCCCAATCAGTATATGACAAGTGTATGGCCAAGATCATGCCTTGATCCACTCAATTACACATGGCATTGATCCAATGGCACTTGTTTTTCTATAAATAGCAAGGCATTCTTGCATTTCAACTTGCTCATTAATCTTCTTCTTCACATCTGCTCTTTTAAGAGGCTATCACTCTTGTTGAAGGCCTCCTACTTAGTTTTCTTGGTCTTTTTTCCAAGCTTGGACTCTTGTAAGTGTTCTTTCATGCTTGGTTATTTATTTCAAGCAAGAAAGTCAAACAGTGTTTGACTTTCTGCTTTAACCATGAATTAGTCAAGTCAAAGTTCGTTTGAACTTTGCAACGTGAGCGTAATCACGATGGTTATAGTCCCTTGCGACTATACCTACTGATTACCACGTTGACTAGTCGAAGTGACGAGTCAAAGTTTCGGTCAGAATGCATGTTTATGTGCATTTTGCGTCAAAACTATTTTCGGGTATCAAAACACTTTGTTTTGATATCAAAACAGTTTTCTAACTTAGTTAAACATGTTTTAACATGTTTAACTCGTCACTTTTAGTTTAGTGCTTGTTTAGGGTCGTAAGTCAAGCGGTCTAAACAACCGCTTAGACTTTCGAACCTGACTCGTTTGGTCGATCATTAGGATCCCCCCAAACACATTAGGTGACCATAGTTGTATAGGGAATAACCTTCCAAGGTTATACCTTATGGTCACTTCGTTTAGTTAGTTATATGATAGGTAGTTTATATGCCTTAGGAAAATGACCAAAATGCCCTTTTTGCGCATAATTTCATTTTAAGCATATGTATCCAACGTTTTGACATCTAAACTGATTATGCAACATAATTAAATATGTTAGGGAATATAATACTTATCATAGGGCTAGTTAGACCATCCGAATGCGCTTTCACGCAAATGACGCGTTAAAGTAGCGTAAACTACCATAACAGGTCATAACGGGTCAAAAGCACTTAGGATAGATTTCAATTCAGAATGTAGGCTTTGTTAAACCGTATCATATAAGTTCTAACACTCATTTGGTTTACAATGCCTCATTCTATCCGATTCCTCGATTTATGTCCCGTTACGCTAACATATTATCCGATACACTAGGAACCACTTCAACACTTGAACTCTTGATCCTTTGTGCTTTGTTGTACCATTTGAACAAGAACTATACGCAATCCCAAGTAAGTACATAGTTCCCCTCTTTTACCGTTTTCAATGTTTTGGGGTGATTCATATGTGTAACCAATTTGTTTTTCAATGTATGGCATATGTGTTTACAAAGTGCTTTTATGTGTATTATTCTGATTATGCAAACACGATGATTATCCAAATCCTTAAAAGATCTATCATCTTCATAGTTAGATTCTTGTAGGATATTTGAAGTACAGTCTTAGATCTTCCTATCTTCATAGTGAGATTTTTAAAAAGTACTTTACAAGACGATGGTTATGGTTTATGTGTAGATTGTTGGTAATTTAGATAACGAAACTAGAGTAATACAATAAGCACATGGTGGATACGCCGCTGATACTTCCTATATATAAGTGTGCTTATTATATTACCCTTCGTGGCGTTTTCCCGAATCACCATTAGGATTTAGAATGTTATGATACAATGAAACAATGTGACAGAAACCGAATCCTATAGCATCTATCTATCTTCATAGATTGATTCTTGTAGGATGTTTAAAGTGCAAATATCGGAGTCCTTGTTTGGATTCATTGTGTACTTTAAATGCGTATTTGACTAGACAATGTGACACAAACCAAATCCTTATAGCATCTATCTATCTTCATAGATTGATTCTTGTAGGATGTTTAATGTGCTAATATTGGAGTCCTTGTCTGGATTCGTTGTGTACTTTAATGCGTATATGACTAAACGATGTGACAAGAACCGGATCCCTATAGTATCTATCGATCTTCATAAGCTAGACATACATGGGATGTTTAAAGTGCTAATATTGGAGTCCTTGTTTGGATTCATTGTGTACTTTAATGCGTGTTTACAAGTTGGTGACAAGTTGACGATTATGAGTTTATGTGGTAAACGAGTATAATAAAATAAGAACATGGTGGATACGCCGCTTGTATTTCCTATATATAAGTGTTCTTATTTTATTACCCTTGTAGCATTATCCGAATCATTTTAGGATTTTGTGTACGATTGATTCAATGTTCGATTATCCAAATCCTTGTAGAATCTTCCATATATTTATATGTTAGATTCTTAGAAGGATGTCTAAAGTACAATTATAAATCATTGACTTGATTTATATAATACTCACACAAGTTTTGATTGATTTCAAAACAGTTATTATTAATCCTTGATTGGATTTCTAATAACACATTAACGAGTTTTACGATGATTTCAACGAGATTACAATGTACAATTTCAAATGGCATAAAAATTACTTAGTAATAATCATATTGCCATATACAAACTGTTTGCCACAAGTTTTCACAATCAAGATTATGTATTGCAATACTAAACTTTTGCCGTTCTCTGGCTTCAAGATTTATTTTCAATTAACAACTCTCGTAGTTGCCAAAGTATTGCAATACCAAATGTTTTGCCATTTATTTGGCTAACAAAACCTATGTACTCGCCGGCACTTTTATGCTGACTATTTTTCACATATGTTTCAGGTTTTCAATTATTCAAGCATGCAACGCATAGGACTGCATCCGGGCCTTAGACTTCTTAAATCAAAGGACAACTACATGTATTCTTTGTTTGTAAAACAATGATAACAATAATGAAACAATTTAGTACCAGTAGTTGTGAGCAATTTGTAACGTGACTCCTCGATATTTCCGCCGCGTGTTGTTATATTACGCAATTGGGGTGTTACAGAATAATCATCAATTCGTTTTCAATGAGTGGATAATTTTTAGTAGTTGTCGGTGATTTCTCTGTTCCTTTCTTGCTGTTAGAAGTTGCGATTGACTACATTATTTATTAACTCCGGTAACAGAATTGGTGTCTGGGTAATTCAAAGTCTTTTCCATTCTATTTTTAATCATAATCAAGTTGTATATGATGGGCATTAATCAAGTTATATGAAGGCTAGGGTTTGTTGGTTATCTTCTTTATACAATATACGAAATATAGTGGCGCAGTTACATCACTTGGTATCGTGAAAGCAATAGGTATGATATGTTTAGCAAAATTATTAACTTGCTTATCATGTAGTTGATAAATAAATACAACTTTTTTGAGTCATGATTTATATTTTCTTGTTATTTCTTGTTGAATGTGCAGAAGACGAGGATATCAATCTTGTTGTTGCTATTGGTTCAAAAGAAAATACTGTGAAACTCTGGAAGGTAATTTTGCATTTTTCTTTATTTGTAACAAATTTTTGGAATTAACAACTCTAATGTTTTCTCTTTAAAGGTTTATATCTTATATATGCTTGCTAGAAAAGAATTTTGTTCATGTCTTGCATCTTGTATTGAGGTCTACTTTAGTGTTCTTAATTCACAATGTTCCAAGACCTAAAGGGAGTAGTATCTGGCTCCCAACAATTGAGATCATGGCTAACTTCAATCTTTTGTTGTCACTTGTGGTAAAGCTACTATCTCATGATCATTAGTCATTTAAATCAAAACAAGAAACAATAATGTAAAATACACTTAATGGAAGAATGTTTTAGGATTCAAGTTTGTGAAGAACCTATTGCGTTAGGGTTGTATAGTTTGGCTTTGGTTGGACATCTCCAAACATGGAGGTGTCGTAAACTAGGTTTTACTTCTTGTCCAAATTTCAAATGGTGTTTTTGGACGATATCTCAAAGGAACTCGAACAATTTTCAATAATACGTTGGTACAAAGAAAGTCTTGAAGCATTGAATTTGCTAGCAGGATTCTATCTCATGATGATTAATGCTAAAACCATTGCGTTAGGGTTTGTCGATCCCAGTAATCACGCCATGCAATCCCATGTAAGGATTTCTAACAAGTTATTGGTGTTATTGAGTGAGAAAATCCTGATTTAAAAATTACTGAGAAATTGACAATGACCCTAATTTTATACTAACGCCATTAAGGTATAATAAGGGTATACTTTATTCCTTAGTTGTTTTAAGGCCACGTTGATTGGAATACTTTTGAAAAGTTGTTTGATTATGGAATTCATAAAAAACTCAACATAGTAGACACGTGTGAAGAGTAGTGTTAAAAAGTCATTACCCTCTCAGGATGACCCCATGTCCCAGAATAATCAAGTTATAGACACACTTAACTATCTGGTTCTATGTAACTAAGTCATTTACCATTCCCTTGTGATTTTAGAGCTTCTTATATTTTTCTAGCAACCTAAACTAACGACCCTAGAAAATTACTATTTAAGCTACTCAATTTAAAGGAAACCCTAGCTAACTTCTAAACCCTTTTAACCGGATTCTTCCCATAGGTGACCGATATGACTTACTAACCCTTGAACAAGCTTATCCTTTACCTACTAAGTTTCCAGCCCTAGACTTACGATTGATATATATCCTAAAGATAGACAAAACAGATATAACATGTATAACTTCATAGAAAGACCTAAATCATCCACATAATCTCATTCGAAGATCAATAAATATCATATAGATTACACAATCAAAAGTTCACCAGCAAACTCTTACTAAAAACACACTTTCATAACAAAATCATCCATGCTTCACATAATATTAAGATTCATCCTAACCTAACCGGCTATAGAGTGGTTAACTACTCATAGAAATAATTAAAAAACAAGAATTCATCAAATACATGACCAGATCTAAAAAATGATAATACGAAAGGTCTAACTCAGTTAGGATCGATATATCGACCTCATGTACGCTATTCTTCCATGAATATTCTTCCTGATGATCTTCTCTTGAATCTTTCTCTTTCTCTTTGTATGGCTTGTAAAACCTATTAGATTGTAAAGACTTATGTAGTTTAGGATGCTTTCATTGTGTATGTTATCAAAGTTTCAATTTAATTACTCTATGCATGGACCATGGAGCAAAAAAATGACTTTACGCTTTTGTGTATTGATTAGATTTGAGTTAGAAATTAGGGTGTCAGGATCCTTCTGATTTCAGTAGATTGCAACATAGTATCTAATGTGAGTTTCTAGACCCCTTCTTAAACTATTTTGGTGTAGTGTGCATACTTGATGAAGTGTTTTAAAGGAAAAGTGTGTTATGTGAAAAGAATATGTTAAAGGTCTTAAATGCAAGAAGTAAAGAATGTTTAAAAAAACGAAATGAGCTGGTGTAAACATTGGGAAGGAATACGAACCTTGTACATATTTACACTAGTTAAAGCATAAGGAATGATTTGACATTTTAATAGTCAGCACATTGTCTAATTTATTTGCGTATGACTTGTTTTGTCAAATTCTGGGCTGGGTTGTAGGATCGGTTTTCGACTCCGTAACGATTGCGTATCAACACGTGTGACGTGCAGAATCCGTACACGTGCGTGGACCGAACACGAGAACGTACTAAATCTGTGATTCTATTCAAGATCTGAAATCGTACAATCACGTGAATCACCTTTTGCACTTCTCTCTCTAGTTTCTCTCTCTAGCTCCAAAGTTCTCCAACTAGCAAATGTGCAAAAGCTCTAAACTCTAACCCTAACACTTCTATTTATAGGCCAAGGATTTTAATGAGAGTTCTCATTATTTACAGAATTGCCACCTTGCCTTTTCCTACATATTACAATATAAGGCTAGAATTAAACGGTTTTAACTACCAATTGGATTGACGGAGGCGATAGACATAAATGCACTAACATACTCCCCCTTGGATATTGTCGCAGTCAATCTCGTAGCGTCTTGTCTTGTCTTTCTCTCTCTCTCTTGAGTCTTCTTGAAAGTTTGACGTCTTCAGCAAATACAGACTCCCTCTTTCTTGAACAGAATCCCTGTGGATCTGTCTTCAGCTTCAGCTCCCCCTTTCGGTAGACTCTTTCATCAGGCTCCCCCTTTCGTCAAGCTTCCGTGCTTTTGGGATCGACACCTAGCTTTCCGGTTACAAGCTCCCCCTTGCGTTGAGCTCGTCTTAAGACTCCCCCTTAGACTCGGCTATCGGGATCGTAGTCTGGTACAACATCTATAAGTAAAAACATTTATAAGTAAAAACATTTATAAGTAAAAACATTTTGAACATTCAGGATTGAAAATCCTGGCTCTCTCAGCATAAGCTAAAATATTTCGACAGTGAAAGCATTTTCCGATTGTCCAGGAATCGTGACCTGGCTCTCAAAAACTTTTAATCAAGATCCTGGCTCTAAATATAATAATATGAATATATCCAGGATTACTTGATTCTCTCCCCCTATCAACAATCTTCATAGATTTGGCAGTATTAAGCTTCTAAATTCGAAACCTAGCTTTTTACAGCAGATTTTCAACAGTTTAAGAATCCAAATCCCTCACGATTTATCATCCAAGTCCAACTTAATGACCTTGGAGATATCACAAACTGTTTTTGATTTTTTATTTTAAAAAACTTCAAGTTTCAACTTAATGAACTTGTTTATTTTCAGAAACACGATCAGCATACTTAGATTTTGAAACTCAGCACTCAGACATCGATTGTCGAAACTAAAGTGAAATCAAAATCTTTTTGTATTTTTCTGAAAGAAAAAGCTGTAAAAAATATTTACAGACAGTATTTTTGTTTGAGTTCGTGTCAGCGGATCATATCAGTTTATGACAAATCACTAGCACCGTTGAGCTTTAAACACTTTAAGTTCTAAACGATTCACTTAGATTGTCAGTATAATGATCCACTTAAATTTTCACACAAAGTTCAATTGATTCGAGATACGGATTAGTGTTTTAAGGACTTAACTTATTCGTGTGTCCCACCTCAGAATATACTCCCGTATCAAAATTCCCTAGATTCAGTCTTACAGGTGAGTATACCAATTTGATATATGTTCTCTGGGTTAGTGCGAGACCTTGAGAGCTCAGGTATGAACTTCCGTTCAGTCCAAGAGATTAAGGCTCGACTTTAGGTATGTTCCCTTTAGGGAATCTTTTCTTCAACTGCAATTGATTCATATCTTTCGATATTTTTCAATTTTTATGCAGAGTGTAAGCTTTTAAAGCGCATAAAGTATTATACGAGGTCTAGGCCATTGCTTCCGCAATATCAGAAGACCAGGTATAATACCCCAGATATCAAACAGTATAAAGACCTAGTATCTCAGAATCTGGCAATCTCTCAAACAAGATTTCGGGGGTTACCATATATCCGAGAGATGTTCCACACGAGATAAGTAAGTATTTGATATTTAGGTTTATATCTCGAAAACAATCTACTAAGCATGTAAAAACCTACTGGCATATCGTCAGTGAGACCGTTTATCACATTTTAACATTCCATTTCTTTAGCGTACTGTGATTGTCTAGTGATGTACTATCATTTCCTCTTTTTACACAAAAACTCATTTTGTGAATTTTATCATGTTTTTGGATTTTTCAAATTTTCTAATGTTTTTGGATTTTCTGAAATTTTCTTACTCCCCCTAAAATTCAAAACCATTTAAAGAAAATTTGACAACCTGATACTGATAGCTTTGTCTCGCCATCCATTTTCTGCTTTTCATGAACTGAATTGCAGAAAATATAACATGTGAAGCAGAAATTACCCCCATGATTTACAACACAATGATATTTTACAGTTTGAAAACCGTTTTTCAATCTTGTGAAATTAATCATGTTTGTTCCACCGTGAGGGTTTCGGCATATTCACTCAACATATTTTTGTAAATTTTTGAATTTTTGACAAAATTTAAAAACAAACATATTTTTTATATTTCAAATATTTGACAAAATAAAAACATATTTTTAGTTTTTAAATTTTCAAATTTTTAGGGTTTATAATATGGTTTATTTATGTACAGAAAACCAACAAACTCCCTGTTTCTCAGTTGCAGGGATCAGCAGCCTCTTCCCCTCGTGCCAGGCTGCTCTCATCTCCATCTTGGTAATTTTCAAAATTCTTGAGCACCTGCACATTCATACTATTCAATTACTTGAACAAATTAGCCCAGGTTTGTTTGACCTTAGGCATTTCAACACGATACGTTTCATTCAAATTTGGAAAATCTTTATCATCTTTCACAAATGAATTTTCATTCTGATTATCAATCACAGAAATCGTTTGTTTCTTTTCAACCCAAGTTTGTCCTTTCGGAGCACCTCTTTTGTAAAAATGTGAATCTTTTTGAACATTATGATTTTGAACAACAACTTTAGGTTTCCAAAACTGATTTGGTTTTGTTGTATCAACAGTTGTTTTCCAACTTTGTGTTGTTCTTAATCTGGGTGTCACCGGTTTCGATGTTTGTTGCGAGTCAGCCTTTGAAATTTTCAGCTTCCAAGTTTGCTTTGAATCAAACTTGGTTGACTTCTGATTCACAACATCAGACTTCTTTTTTGTTTCAACACCAACAGGTTTAAGATTTGGACAATTTCGACTGAGATGTCCAATTTGATCACACCTAAAGCATGTTCTCTTGGACACATCTTTAACCTGTTGTTGCTTTTTCTTTTGAGTGTAGAAATCTTCATTAGACTGTCGTCTAAATTGGAGTTCTTTCTCTTCTTCAGAATTTGTTCCGTGAACAAAGTTCATTTTTTCTTGATAATTTGGTGTTTCATTTCTTTTCCAATTCTGTTTCTTTTTATACCCCAACCCAGCCTTCATGTTTTTCTTTTTGTAACCATGTTTGTTATAAAAAGTTTTGTGACCTTTTCCAGCAAACTTTGAAATTTCAGACTTTTCAATCTCTACCAGTTTGAAAACTTTGTTGATTTTATCTGAAATCACATTTTGAATTGGGAATTCATTATCCGAAAATAGTTTGTCTAATCCAATCATGGTATAAACCAATCCTTTTGAATCATCATTCACAACTTTTTCAGATTTTGAGTGTTTAAGATAACTATCATGAAAACTTCCCTCATTGTCATCTTGTGATTCAGACTTATCTGTTTTGGTAGACTCCTCTGCTAGAACACTTTCAACGACCTTACCAACCACCTCTGAATCATTAATGTCATCAGATTTGGTGTAAGTCACATCGATGTTGTCGAGTAACTGGTCAACCATGTTTATTGCTTTTTCCACCTTCTCGCCATCATCGAATGTATAATTATTCTCCAACGGTGGTGGAACCTGATGGTATTCAGACCCAGTTCCCTTTTTGTTCTTTTCTGACTCTTTCCCATCGGGTGTGATGTTGAAAATACGTTCCAGAATGTATGAAGACGCATGATAATTTTGAAGTTTATTGACCAACTTTTCTTTATCTGCCAGTTCTTGTTTAAGCTTAGCGACATCATCAATATATTGATTTAAAACCATTTGTTTACCTTCATATCTGGCTTCAAGAAATTTCGTTGTTTTCTGACATGCGGATAATCTATCATCTAAACTTTTGACTTTACTTTTCGAAGTTTCATAAGCTTCTTTTACAGTATGATATGGAAATTTCATTCCATCATATTCTTTTTGCAACTCTTGAATTGTTTTATCTTTTGGAACACATTCGTTGCAAACAGCTGAACATTTTTCTTTCAATATTTTGTTTTCTTTTTCACGATCATCACATCTTTGTTTCAGCTTTTCATTTTCTTGTTTCAAAAACTTTTCATTTTCAATCATTTCATGACATTTATTTTTGAAAATCTTTTCTATTTTAGTGAATTCAATGTCTCTTATTTTAAGCTTTTCATCCTTTTCAGTACAAGCACTGCACGTTTTCATGCATTTCTTGCACTGTTGTTCAGCTTTAATATCAAATGATTGATCAGAAGAATCAGTTTTAGTTGTTACCTTAGTGATTGGCACTGTGGCTTCTTTTCCATCTTCTTTCTTCACTTCCTTCACCAACTTTATACTCTCATTCACAATCTCCTCAACCGTCTTCTTCTTCTTCTTCTCCAAACTGGCATATATCACCTTCTTTATGCCTTCTTCAACCTTTTCTTTATACCTTGGAATCTCCTCAAGGCCTTTGCACCAAACACTCACAGTCGGTATTGCAGCAACTAGTGCTTCAAAACCAACCTTCTCAGGATCAACTGTTGGGTTTCCTTGAGGATCGACAAAGCATTCATTTTCTTTGCTCCACCGGCCTGCTTGTGTTGCTTCCTTGTAGGCATTATACACTTCATCCAGCCTAATGCGAGCATGCCTTTCTTCACGACTTTGTTTGATCTCAGCAACCATTGCCTTGGCTTTTCCATTTTCTTTTTCATGTTGACTCCAATCATACCCTTCATCATCATGAATTTCAATTCTGACTCCTTCATTCTCATCGAAGTACTTATCCCAATCAAAATAATCCCAAACAGATTTTTCTGATTTTTCATTTTGTATGCTGGATTCACTACGATCACGAAGTGTCAAAATAACTTGTCTCTTCTCTTTAGAAGGTACTTCTTCAATTTGCTTTCTGGTTGGTTGCTCGTTGTGCTGATGATAAATGGCCTTTTTTGTAGGAATCCTCATAAAAAGGATTCACGCTATCATCGGCTTTGTTGTTCGTGCATTCTCTCTTGAAGTGCCCCTTTTGTTTGCACTTGAAGCAAGTGACTTTGTTCTTATCGAAACCTATCTTCATGTCTGGGCCTTCCAAGCACTTTTTGCCAGTTATCTCCATAAACCTTTGAGCTCTTCGGATGACGCTTGCCATGCACCAGCGAACGTCCATGAGTTCCATCTCTTCTGGATTGACTTGATCGTAATCCTCCTTCATCATGTTTGGATTTCCGATCTTACCTGCAATTAAACCTTCGTAATATACCAGAATAGAGGCTAAAAAGCTCATGTGCTGTTGAGCAAACTCATTGTTTAAAAGTGGAGAATTTTTCCAATCCTTGTTTGGATTAGATTTTGACGATGCAGATGCAGATGAAGAATGATATCCTGGATCATAGCTCGAAGATTTGCTGTTTGACAAGTCACCATTCTTCTCTGCACTATAACCAGTTCTTATCTTTGGAGATTCGTTCTTTTGTAGCATTCCTCTGTGATAGTATAAATCAACGTTCTGTTGATAACTAGAGCTGGACATCTTGTTTTGTTTTTGTAGTAACAAATCATGTCCCTCTATTTTCTCAATCAAACTCTCTAACGTCATCTCGTCGAACTTATCATCATTTTTCAAAACGATCACATAGGTTTTCCAATCTTCCTCATGTGGCAATGCCTCGACGAGTTTATCCACCATCTCTTCTCTGTCTTTATGGATTCCAAATCTTTCCATTTCAATCTTTAGATGGCAAAATCGTTCTATCATTTGACGAACAGTTTCATTCTTCATGCAACCGAACAAGTCAAACTCCTTCTTCAACAAAGATATCTTGTTTTTCTTGATATCCTTCCCACCTTCAGCTTTCAACTTTAACGCTTCCCAAATTGACTTAGACGTTTCACCATGCTGAAGTAGTGAGAATATATCCTCTCTGACAGATTGTTGAAGTAAAGTTTTCATTCTTAATTCACTTGAATGTTCCTTTTTATCATCAGCTGTGAATTGTTTAAGTGTGATTAATTCATGTTTTTCATTTCTTGGTTTTTCATATCCTATTGTCAACATGATCCAGCTATCATATGCATAGGCTTGCACCCAGTTTTCAAATCTTTCATACCATCAGTGATAATCTTTGATATTCATAAGCTTTGGGGGTCTCAGATGATTTCCGTACACATTATCATGATTCAAACTCTCAAAAATCACAGTTGTAGCATTCTTTGGTGTCACTGGAGTTTCTTCAGATGTAAACGCGTTATAAAACTCTTCGCCAATTTCCGACATCTTTGAAACGTTTCTTGAATTTATCGTCCCGTTTGTCAACTCGAATCACCTTCAAACAAACAAATAAACTATCAGTTAAACGAACTGAATACATGAAAGTGTGTGAGAGTGTAATCAAACAAGGACTCGTGTCGAAGATTCGCGGACTCGTTCAATGTTTTTTCTGGTGAAATCATTGAATGAATGGGCTGATAAAACAGATTGATTCTCACATGGGCCAAGAACTCTACTATCAACACAATATGCAAAACAAAAATTTAATTAGACCGATCCACTTTATAATATCAAGAGTTGTGCCGAGAACATTGTTTTTAGAATTAATGTTCACATGGATTTCAAACAGTGGCCGACAACTATTTAATGTCTCAAACAAACTATTTGACCAAACTTACCACATACACGTGAATGTCTGATTATTATAGAACTTATATAGATTTTTTTATAAAATGCACCTTTATGCAATTGGACCGTTCTATACTTAGTGTATCTGACACTTCTCGATGAAATCAAAGTCACATGCAACAGCAAATTATTCAAAAGTTTTCACATGCAGATTATCAATGGCCTAACTTTTGAATCGGGTGAGTGAGTTGTCCGATCGAGTGACCACTCGATAGATGGCACTACAAGACAAAACTTTATGTTGGCCGATCGGATGGTGATCCGATCGAGTCACCACTCGATGATAGGTCTTTAACAAAACAAACAAAGTGCAACGGATCGGACGGTGATCCGATCGAGTCACCACTCGATGAATGACACTAAACGACAAAAGCTTTGTGTTGGTCGATCGGATAAGATGCTGTCCGATCGGGTGGGGTGCTGTCCGATCGGGTGGGATGCTGTCCGATCGGGTGAGAGGCTGTCCGATGGGTGACAATGTTGTCCGATCGGGTGGGATGGGTGTCTACTCGAACGGGTGACAATGCTGCTCGATCGGGTGAGTAACCGATTCTTTGACAAACACCTGTATCACAAACAAAATGAAATGATTAGGATCGGGTGGCAATTCGTTCGGATTGCCACTGGATTCTTTGCACTTTAAACTTTTGAACAAACAAAGTCCCTTGAATCGGATTGTGATCCGATAGGGTGGGTCAACAAAGTCAAACTTTTATGAAATGCAATGGATAGGGTGGTGATCCGATCGGGTGAGTCAACAAAGTCAAAATTTTATGAAATGCAATGAATCGGGTGGTGATCCGATCGAGTCACCACTCGATGCTTTGAACTTCAAAAACTCTTTCACATTCAAACTGATGAATAAATCTCTAACAATTTAGAGGTGATTCACGGTGCTTGTAATCTTTTCACATATTTTACTGAATCACAGATTTAGATTTCTCTCAAATCGCTTAGAATTAAGATCTGAAAATTTGTAGGCTTTTAGATCAAGTGTTTTCGCAAAACATATCCAAAAGTCAGCAATTTTTAACTGTAAAAACCTGTTTAATTTTGCGTTTTTCAATTAGAAACGTGAAGGAGATGAAAAAGTGAAGAAATTGAACAAATCTGATGCGATTTTTGAACTGAATCAGATGTTTTCTCGTGCGAAATCATGTGTATGATCCGTGCAATCGAGCTCCATCGGTTTTCGACTCCGTAACGATTGCGTATCAACACATGTGACGTGCGGCATCCGTACACGTGCGTGGACCGAACACGAGAACGTACTAAATCTGTGATTCTATTCAAGATCTGAAATCGTAATTGTGATGAATTCGCATGTTAAAAAACCAACATGCGAAATTGTTACAAAAAACCAGAGTGGGATGAAGATCTGACGGCTGAGTTGAGCGCGCACATATTGTACGATAAGGGATATTGTACGTTAACCTAACCCTATATATATATATATATATATATATATAGTGAAGGGATCAAATGAGAAGAAATTTTTTGTAAGAATAAAAAAGAAGATACTTCAACCAATAAGAATGTTTCATTTTACTTCATTTAATTTTTCTATTTAATATTAGTGTAAGGGTATATTGGTAAACTTAGATAGATCATTAATTGTTAGTCTTCGTTTATAATAGCTAATTTAAATACTATAAATTAGTAAGTTACATGTGCATATAAGTGTTGTACCAAATGCTTGGGGAGTGTTTCAAAAAAATATATTTTTTACTTTAAACCAAAAGTAGTTGATAAATTACGTTTTAGTAAAAACTATTTGAATTTTTACTTTTAACCTAAAACTTTTTCTTCTTTTACAAGTTAACCTCAAAACTTTTTTACTTTCGACTTTGTTCCCTAAACTTTTCATATTTCGAATTTTTTTTCGTTTTACGCTTCGTTCTAAATTTTGCGAGTTAACACGACGCAACGTGCGTGTGTGGTTCAACGTTTTTACGTCGTCTACTTTTTCCTATTTGAGTGGTTCATCATAAATGCGGTTCCTAGATCCACTTAGTTATTATTTTCTATGTTTTACGTTTCGGTCTAATTTCTTCGCATTAACACGCTACAAATTCAATGTTGGTAGTCGCTCGCGGTGGTGTGACATTGATGTTATTTGACACGGTTTTACGCCCCAACCGCAACGCGAAGGTGCTTAATACTAGTTACATATAATTTGTAACTTATTTTCAAAAATTATATTTTTTCAAAGAAGAAAAAATTTATTATAAAGTGTAGGATAAATTACGAGGTGTGTAGGATGAGTTACGAGTTGTGTAGGATAAATTTCAATGTGTAGGATAAATTTCAAAATGTGTAGAATAAATTTTGATGTGTGTAGGCAAAACTTTTAGTGTGTGCAAAAATTTTATTGTGTAGGATGATAGTCTTTATGACTAATTTAGTCAAAGATAATAACAAATGAGATGAGAGAAAAACTATTTAATGTATTACAATTGTACCCTTTGTTCTTTTTCTACTCAATTTAATTTTCTTCTCAAATAAACCTATCCTATATATATATATATATATATATATATATATGAGGTTCATTTGAGAAGAAAATTAATTTGAGAAGAAAAAGAACAAAGGGTACAATTGTAAAACATTAAATAGTTTTCTCTCATCTCATTTATTATTCTTTTTGACCAATTAATTAGTCATAAATATTATCATCCTCCACACTAAAGTTTTTTCCTAGAAAAATCAAAATTTATCCTACACGTTTTTTAAATTTATCCTTCAGATATTGAAATTTATCCTACACAACTCGTGATTCATCCTACACACCTCATAATTTATCCTACACCTTAAATTAATTTTTTTCTTCTTTGAAAAGATATATTTTTTTTGAAAGTAAGTTACAAATTTAATTTTAGTTAGCTATTAAAAAAGGAAGACTAACAATTAATGATCTATCTAATTTTACCAATATACCCTTACACCAATATTAAATATAAAAATTAAATGAAGTAAAATAAAGCATTTTTATTGGTTGAAGTTTGTTCTTTTTTATTCTTACAAAAAATTTCTTCTCATTTGAACCCTCCACTATATATATATATATATACATATATATACATATACATATTTAGAGTGGGAGTTGGCTACAAAGTCTATTTTTTCTACAAAGTGTAAAAAGTCATAAAACATCATAATGTCAACCATAAAACACATTTAAAACCCACATATAACAAAGTGAAGATTACTAAAACGCCATATTTGTGGGTTTTGTATTGTGTTTTTTATGATAAGGCTTTGATTATCGAATGACTAAAATTAGGGTGTTTTATGTTGATTATTATATTGTGTTTTATATTCATAGTTCAACGACGGTGTGTTTGAAGCTTTTTTGGACTTTTAGGGTTTGGATATTGTGTTTTAATGATCTTCACTCAGTTATTTGTGGGTTTTGAGTGTGTTTTATGGCCGAAATTGTTGTGTGTTTTATGCCTTTGTGCACTTTGTAGGAAAAAATGACTTTGTAGCCGAACCTCACCCTACATATATATAGTTTTTTTTTCATTTACGACAGCCGTAAATGCTGTAAAAAGTGATGTCGTTATCATGTCATCAGTTTTTAAAGCTGCAGTACGGCGCCTAAAAACACCACTTCGAATTTTTTATTTTTATTTTTTTACGGCAGTGTTTTGTAACATTTTAATTTAGGAGTGAGAAAAAATGGGGGCAAAACTCGCACGGAAAGGTCGAGTTCTCTATGTGTGTGTGTGTGTGTGTGTGTGTGTGTATATAGGAACGGGATCAGGAGAGAACGATTTAAAGCGTGACAACAGTGACAACGATTTTCAGCCATAGGATCTTTGTGATTTGTGACTAAGATTGTCACACCCCGGAAATACCACATGCGGGAACACCGCAGGATGTGTGACGTACCAGGATCTAGCCACCAATCACATTGAACTCATACAAGATTTTTAAATAAACTTTCATACATTAATATAAAGCGTTTCAAAACTGTAATTACAAATCATGGAATTCAGCGGAAGCATAAATCGTATGTTAAGTGTTTATTAATCCATATGTATGATAACCATTAAACTCGTCTTGCGATTCCATGTATCTCGACCCATGACCACTCCAGCATCCCAGACAGCAAGTTCCACATCCACACATACCTATAACCTGCGAGCATGCACACACGTGTATCAGACAACGCTGGAGAGTTTATAGTTTTACGAAAATGTTAATTACCAAGTGTGTTGTTACGTTCATTGACTTCCATGTTGATAATACCTCGGTTACAAGACGGCTCCTGATTTATTTTGCCCTTTCCCCAATGCTCCTATCAAAGCATTGGTCATAACTAGGTCATTAGTTCACACACGTCATCTCCGGTACGGGGTGAGGGTGCCAAACCTAGGTAGCGCTACCAACTAATACCTTGTTACCTCTCAGGTAACCAAACAACATGGAGGGACTTTAAAGGTGATAGGACGAGTATATTATCCAACATTCCAGATTTACCACAAGACGTATTCCTCTCAGGAATACCCAATTGATTTACCCAAACCCATCCCTCTCAGGGATGCCCAATGACTGTCCCAACCACCGGGACGCATGCTCAAGAGAAATGAACTCACCTTTGATTTGCTTAGTAAGATTAGCTACTTGTTTAACAGTTGATCAGATATATCCTAACATAATTACCGACGACAATCAGTCTCAGGTGTACATAAACCACAAAATCCACATACAATTAACACATGTATTCCTTGTTCACACGCCGCACAATTAATTCCCAGTTAGCACACATATAGTACGAATCATAACAGTTAGCATGTTAGCCCAATACCATCAAGTAATTCCTTAGCATGCATTCGGTTCATGACAGATTCACCCCATGACTTCATTCTTACAAAAACATATACACTTAACTTTTCAACACAAAAGTTTTGATCTAACCAAGTTAGTGGTTCACCTAAAAATATGCTACATATAATGATAACATACTGTTTGTGGTTAACTTGTGACCCATACTTTCGTACCCAACCCAGCCGAGTATATTACCCACTAACTCGTCTCACATTACATAATCTATGGAACCCTCCGAGCCCATTACTACTTATGGCCCACTGCGGCCCGCATTCATAGAGGAGTGGACTGCCCATTAAAGCCCAGCCCACTTCACTCGTGTGATCATCAGTTTTGTGGGCTAGCAATCTTCGGCCCATCATACAAGTGGGCGGCTGGGCACACACATGCTTGGCCCAATTACACCACACATGTCGGCCACTTTAAGTTTGAAATTGTCACAATACATACAATTGTTTAAGAGGCTCACGTGAATCATCAACTAAATTCAAGTAGAAATCATTTCGTGTCAGTGTATTCAGGATCCATTACAAGCCGACGGTTGAATGAGATAATAGTTAGAGGCCCACTAGGATGATAGACTTTGTCTGACATCACATAAATATGCGGTGCCTATTATTCTTATCTCATGTCATGTGAATCAAAACCATTATTCTAATAAACCTACTAGATCTTCAGATTCATCACAAGTGAAGCAATTATTATTATCCATAAGCACATAAGTTGATTAATACTTGGCCGATTACAATCTTCTTTCACAACTAAGTAATTACAAGGGATCAAGATTTATGAGACTCCCACCTATGATGCCTAACAGTAATTAGGGTCACGACCAACATTACATTCCGATCCCCTCCGCATGCAACATTAGATTATCATAGATATATTCATTATCATTACAATTTACATAACACATACACATGATCAGGACAATCAACAAGGAACCAACACCATATAGTCATCATCATAATTACCACACATCATCATACCAAGACTTGAGCCAAAACCTATGCATTTATTCAGCAAAGAATCACAACATACACATGCAATAGGGAACTAACCAAGATACAAGAAGGTGGCTGGATCGTAGCAATCAGGAGGAAACGACTTCGAGGAAGGGGGAGGCTGTAGTCGATCCAAGGGGAGAAGGAAGGGAGTATTAGGGTTTATTACTTTCTAATAATCATATAACCATAAAACCGCCCCTCATGTATAACATTTAATGGCTTCAGGCCTGATTTACTATGTGGGCCAGATCTAATGTGTGGGCCTAGACGAGAGGGGCCCAAACGGTCACGAAGTGTGCGTTACGAGCAGGTTTGCGGCCCTGTCTAAATGAATAACCAATACACATCTAATGGGTTCATGTATAAGTGGTTTCATGAATAATTACCCACAACCACATAAACATTTAATGGATCAACACATAAACATTTAATGGATCAAACGTAAGGACACACGTCAAAGGTTGTGAAATTTATGTGGTGCTAACCTTGAATATTCGAGTTGTCACATCATCCCCAACTTGAGAGGAATTTTGTCCTGAAATTCGACAAGTAAGCACAGAGAAGTGAAGTGATAAATCAAAATTGCTGCGGATTTTCCTCAGGTGCCACAGCATCCCCAACTTGAAGTGGAATTTCGTCCTGAAATTCAACAGTGATACCTGAATTATCTTGATCGTTAGGGAAGAGTTGAGGATATTTGAGCTTCCTCTGATCTTCACGCTCCCACGTGAACTCTGGTCCACGTCTTGAGTTCCAACGAACTCTCACAATCGGAATTCGGCTATGTTTACGAACCTTGACCTCCCGGTCCATATTCTCGATAGGTTCTGCGACAAACTACAACTTTTCGTCAATCTTGAGTTCTTGAAACAACACATCCAGTGTTTCATCAGACAAACACTTCTTTAATTGCAACACATGGAAATCATCCTAAACGTTACCCAATTCAGCAGGTAACTCTAGCTTGTATGCAACTTTACCGATTCGTTCCAGAGTTATGAATGACTTAACGCAACGTAAACTAAGCTTGCCACGCTTCCCAAGCGTACCACACCCTCCCAGGGTGAGTCTTTCAACATGACACGATCGCCTACAGCGAACTCCCAGTGTTTCCTAAGCTTATCAACTTTTATGACAGTCACGCGTTGCCGCCAAACGATTTCCGATCCAAGTAATCTTCCCAAGAGTTTCGAGTACAAGTTTTGGACTCGTGATTAGGTTGTCACCCACCTTAATCTAACAAGGAAATTAGCGCTACTGTCCATGTAATGCCTCAAACAGGGCTGTCTGAATATTAGAATGGTAACTGTTACGGTAGAACTCAGTCAAATGCATGGGTCCTTCCAATTTTCACTAAGTCAATAGATTAAAACTAGGGGTATCAGGAGTTGGCACCTCATGCCTAAAACCGCCTCCCTCAGAGGGATATTCACAAGCTGTGAAAACTCGTCAGTTCCCTTGATCGCAAGATAGTGTGCCGATTACGTGAGACAATCAATGATCACCCAGGTGGTATCGGTTCCTCTCTGAGTTTTAAGTAAACCAGTGTCAAATCCACGGTAGTCGGTTCTCGTTTCCATATGGGTGTTTCTGGTTGCTGACACTCCCCCTTGACTTTCCCACAAGTCACACATCATTCAAAAACATAGCCAGGTCAGTCTTCATGCCTGATCACCAGTACAAGATATATAGATCCCAATATCTCTCATCAAAACCCAGACGACTAGAATTTCAAGGCCGGTGTGCTTTGATCAACACAAGTTCCCTACAGTTGCCGTATAATAAGATCCACACTTGTTTCACGAGGTAGCGAATATCGTCTGTCCTGCCAAAGGTTGCTTCTCCATGCCCCGCATGGGTTCAATTTGAAAATCTTCTTCCTTCAGTTCTCCAGTTTGAACCGAGCGAGTCGGATCAGGTAGGTTAGAGTCGATAGTGAGTTGCAAAGCCCGTGCACGTTCTGGTTTCACCATCATCATCATTCAAAAGTTCCATCCAGCGATGTCATTACACGAGTTAGCTCTTCCAAAACAAAGGTACACGGGAGGCCCTTGTGATCGGTCTAAGTAGTGTATTTGGTACCTTCCAAGTAATGCCTCCAGCTCAAATCCGAGACCGTGGTTTCCACCCCAGGTTGTGAGTCGTGCAATTCTTCTTGTTAATTCATCCCGTAAGCCATCACCCTCTCGTGTTGTATCAGTGCATAACTGAGAATCTGATTCGGACCGTCATGGTATAGCACTAGATCACCCGTACCCTCGGGTAAAGACGATGCTCAGTGCCTTGTAGAGTTGAATCTTTGAAGCTGAAAAGATGTTCTCCTGGTTTTGTCTCCCATGAATTCACAACACCTTGCTGTGCTAAGGAGGTTAAAGCTGCGCAATCTTCAAAATCCCACGATGAATCTGCGATAGCATCTAGCGAAACCAAGAAACTGCTGTATCCCTGAAGGAATCTTTGGTATTGATCAGTTTCTGACAAGATTGATCTTAGCGAGATCCACGTGTATTCCCACTTCGTTGACTATGTGGCCAAGAAAGCGTACCTCCCAAACCCTTAAGTCACGCTTAGGTAAACTTCGCGTGGAGTTGCTCCTCCCCTAGGAGCCCTATGATAAGCTACGAGTGCTGCTCATGGTGTTCCTTTCTCGATTCATGAGATCCATAAAGTTGTTAGTGCACAGAAAATCGTACAAGTCGTACCGCGTTTGAAATGTCGTCTTAAGAACATCATCCTCCTGGACTTCCATCTAATGATTGCCCGATCTCAAGTTGGTTTACGAGTAGATGATTGACCCTTGCGGCTGGTCAGGAGAGTCGTCAGTGTAAGGTGATGGGTGATGGTTTCTGACTGACATCTTGCGGAGTTCCCGATAATCAGTACATATGTCCAACGAAAAGCTTATCCTCACGGATAAAACTGGGACTCCCCAAAGCGAAAAGCTAGGTCCAACAAAACTCCTGTCCAACGGTTCTTGTAGTTGACTAAACAGTTCTTGCAACCCTTCTGGTGCAAGACGGTAAGAAGTACGAGTAGTCAGGACTGCCTTTGGCATGCGATGAAACTAAGATTCTGCCTAGCAGTTGTGGAAGTAAACCTGAAACTTCCTTGGGTAGCACGCCGAGAGGAATCACGAACAATTGGTGGATCCTCGATCCTCTCTTCCTTAGTCTTAACGTCTGTAATGGTTGTTAACGTAGCGGGGTAATCCCTCCGTAGACACTTCTGGGCTTTCATTGCTGAAATAATACTAACCTTTACACCATTCTCACATTTTCGGACAGACGACGATTCTCTACTACGAAGAGGGATACGCAAAATTTTCTCCTCACGGAGTATATCTGCGTGATATCTAGATAACCAATCCACACTAACTATTGCGTCGAAACCATCCAAGATATTAAAAGGAAAGTCAATGTCGAACACTTGTCCCACAAGATCGAGTTTGCATCCCACGGTCATACGAGGCTTCAGTTGTCTTGCCATCAGCCGATTCTACAATCAGGTTCGGTTTCAAGGAGCATCAGGGTCAAACAGAACAGAGACGAAGTGGTTAGCTACCATACAAGCTACCATGTTGCTATAATGCCTGGCGTGGTCCATGCTGGTTCTAAATTCTCTTCCACGAGCATCATTCCTAGTGTTGTTGTTACGGTTAGGTGGATTCCCAATACTATCATTTCTCCCTTGGTTGTTGAAATCTTGACTTAACACAGTCAACCCTTGTCGATGTCACCTTCGTTTCCATACTGTTGGCTACACTTACAAGTACCTTGATGTTGCCCTGACTGTTGCCTCTAATGTTGTTGCTTGAAACGGATCCTTATGACCTTTCACCAACCGGGTCCACCTTTTCTTTTCACATTCCGTGTCACGTCCTAAAGCATTACTCATTGTGCTGGCAGTTACACATTCCACACTATAGATAATTGTCATTACTTATGTCCCGAGTGATTCGTGAGAGTTGACTCCCATGAGTCGCTGACTAGGGTTAAGGATTCGGTTGAAGTCAATTTGCTGGGGTTCGTTGCCGGTAGTCGGGGTCATCCAGATACTGAGGTCGGTAAAGTACTACGCTCATCCTCATGTCTATCGATGTTGCAAGTTGTTTGAGTAATACACGCTCTGATGCGTGAGTGTTGTAGAAGTGATCACACTTCGGGATCTAAGACGTCAATACATGAGTTTCAGCAAACAAAGAGGAGTGTGAGAGGTATAGACCAATCATTGATGCTGCAACATTCAACTCAGGGACGTTCGTACAAACACCTAACATCCTACACAGTTCCCTAGGCATTCAGATGAGTGTTCAGGTAATAATCGATAGCATCGTGATTCGAAAGGATTCAGAGAGGAGTGAAAAGATCACGTTCGTGTAGGAGACAATCACTTCTATGACTCCTATAAATTTGTTAGGTTTCTCATCGATCAAATAACAGAACATAACCCCTTTTTCACTTGTTAAGTCTCACTAGGACTCGCATGCACCCCACATTATTATTATGTGTGCACCCATAATAATATTGTGATTTGCATGCTCATCTCAGCTCCTCCTAACTCATGTCAAATGGTTCCGCAAACTCGAGTAGCGAACAAAGAACATCGCAAAACATGGATCATGAATGTCTAGGGTAATACAACACTATCAATCACATAACATATGCAAGTAATACATGAATTGATACTGTTGCGCTAAACATGCAATCCCATGCAATTTCATATGTAAGTGTTCACTAGTTATGCAGTGCAATGAGCAAACGAGAGACGAACCATGCAGTCTGGAGCTGAGTGTCATGGTCGTATTCAGAACTTGTTCGGTTATAGTCTGGTTTTATAAAGACGTTTTAAAACCAAGTTCACTATAACCAGTGGCTCTGATACCAAACTGTCACACCCCCAAAATACCACATGCGGGAACACCGCAGGACGTGTGACGTACCAGGATCTAGCCACCAATCACATTGAACTCATACAAGATTTTTAAATAAACTTTCATACATTAATATAAAGCGTTTCAAAACTGTAATTACAAATCATGGAATTCAGCGGAAGCATAAATCGTATGTTAAGTGTTTATTAATCCATATGTATGATAACCATTAAACTCGTCTTGCGATTCCATGTATCTCGACCCATGACCACTCCAGCATCCCAGACAGCAAGTTCCACATCCACACATACCTATAACCAGCGAGCATGCACACACGTGTGTCAGACAACGCTGGAGAGTTCATAGTTTTACGAAAATGTTAATTACCAAGTGTATTGTTACGTTCATTGACTTCCATGTTGATAATACCTCGGTTACAAGACGGCTCCTGATTTATTTTGCCCTTTCCCCAATGCTCCTATCAAAGCATTGGTCATGACTAGGTCATTAGTTCACACCCGTCCTCTCCGGTACGGGGTGAGGGTGCCAAACCTAGGTAGCGCTACCAACTAATAACTTGTTACCTCTCAGGTAACCAAACAACACGGAGGGACTTTAAAGGTGATAGGACGAGAATATTATCCAACATTCCAGATTTACCACAAGACGTATTCCTCTCAGGAATACCCAATTGATTTACCCAAACCCATCCCTCTCAGGGATGCCCAATGACTGTCCCAACCACCGGGACGCATGCTCAAGAGAAATGAACTCACCTTTGATTTGCTCAGTAAGATTAGTTACTTGTTTAACAGTTGATCAGATATGTCCTAACATAATTACCGACGACAATCAGTCTCAGGTGTACATAAACCACAAAATCCACATACAATTAACACATGTATTCCTTGTTCACACGCCGCACAATTAATTCCCAATTAGCACACATATAGTACGAGTCATAACAGTTAGCATGTTAGCCCAATACCATCAAGTAATTCCTTAGCATGCATTCGGTTCATGACAGATTCACCCCATGACTTCATTCTTACAAAAACATATACACTTAACTTTTCAACACAAAAGTTTTGATCTAACCAAGTTAGTGGTCCACCTAAAAATATGCTACATATAATGATAACATACTGTTTGTGGTTAACTTGTGACCCATACTTTAGTACCCAACCCAGCCGAGTATAATACCCACTAACCCGTCTCACATTACATAATCTATGGAACCCTCCGAGCCCAATACTACTTATGGCCCACTGCGGCCCGCATTCATAGATGAGTGGACGGCCCATTAAACCCCAGCCCACTTCACTCGTGTGATCATCAGTTTTGTGGGCTAGCAATCTTCGGCCCATCATACAAGTGGGCGGCTGGGCACACACATGCTTGGCCCAATTACACCACACATGTCGGCCACTTTAAGTTTGAAGTTGTCACAATACGTACAATTGTTTAAGAGGCTCACGTGAATCATCAACTAAATTCAAGTGGAAATCATTTTGTGTCAGTGTATTCAGGATCCATTACAAGCCGACGGTTGAATGAGATAATAGTTAGAGTCCCACTAGGATGATAGATTTTGTCTGACATCACATAAATATGCGGTGCCCATTATTCTTATCTCATGCCATGTGAATCAAAACCATTATTCTAATAAACCTACTAGATCTTCAGATTCATCACAAGTGTAGCAATTATTATTATCCATAAGCACATAAGTTAATTAATACTTGGCCAATTACAATCTTCTTTCACAACTAAGTAATTACAAGGGATCAAGATTTATGAGACTCCCACCTATGATGCCTAACAGTAATTAGGGTCACGACCAAATTACATTCCGGTCCCCTCCCCATGCAACATTAGATTATCATAGATATATTCATTATCATTACAATTTACATAACACATACACATGATCAGGACAATCAACAAGGAACCAACACCATATAGTCATCAACATAATTACCACACATCATCATACCAAGACTTGAGCCAAAACCTACGCATTTATTCAACAAAGAATCACAACATACACATGCAATAGGGAACTAACCAAGATACAAGATGGTGGCTGGATCGTAGCAATCAGGAGGAAACAACTTCGAGGAAGGGGGAGGCTGTTGTCGATCCAAGGGGAGAAGGAAGGGAGTATTAGGGTTTATTACTTTCTAATAATCATATAACCATAAACCCGCCCCTAATGTATAACATTTAATGGCTTCAGGCCTGATTTACTATGTGGGCAGATCTAATGTGTGGGCCTAGACGAGAGGGGCCCAAACGGTCACGAAGTGTGCGTTACGAGCAGGTTTGCGGCCCGGTCTAAATGACTAACCAATACACATCTAATGGGTTCATGTATAAGTGGTTTCATTGTTGGACCCAGTATGGCCTTAAAACAACTTCTTTTCACGTAATATGGCAAGTGATTTCAGTAGATGTGAAAAAGATGTGCGGAAATGGAAATCAGACTTTCAAGAAACAAGACCTACAGAATTATCAAGTTTATATCACTTTGAAACAAAATGGTTTACAAGGTGATTGTAAGATTATTATCTAGTACAAATGAATCTTGAATTCTGTGGGTGAGATGACAATGGAGTTTTGATGTATGTATGAATGATAAGCTTCAAACTCACTTTGCTTCTCCTGGTTGAGCCTTCTATTTATAGAAGGCTGAGTGCATGAATAAACAATAGTTTATTCATGCAATAAGTCCTGCAAAAAGTGCCCAATTGACATATTCATTGATTCCAACGTTCAAGTTGCCTTTTTCATCATGATATCAATTAATGTCAACTTGCTTCGGTAAGTGTGGCAGGACAAAGCCAATTTCAGACAAGTGGGGTATTTCATCAGAATTCTGATAAACCACTTCATCAGAAATTCTGATGAACAAATCATCAGAAAACACCTGATGATCAGAATCGTCAGAAACTGATGATATTTCATTAGAAATATCATCAGATCCATCAGAAGTGACCTTTTCTGATAATCCAATTCAGCTCTTGATCAACTTGTGATTCTTTGAAGTAGATGCTGTGCATTCCAGTTGTCCCATCTGATCTTCTTTTTCTAGTTCGTGATCTTCAGGACTATGATCTCTTCATAGATCCAGTTGATTATGATTTTCTTCAATACTTACAAATAAAGTTTCCTAACAGTTTCCCCCTAAGTATTGTAAGAAAATGAACTCCCTTATGAACATAAAATTTCCAAACAATGGAAACATAATACTAGCAGAATTAAACAAAACAGTTACTGATGTTTTTGAAAAACAAATTACATGAAAGATGAAAATTTAGATGAACAAGTTCTTCAATTCAGCTTCATTCTTTTGTGCACATCTCCTTCCTTTAACTTCTTTTTGTAGGAGATATACTTGTTGCAGCTGACATACATGTCTTTGTACCATTCTCTTGCTTGGATCCATTCTTCAATCATTTGCTCGATTTCTTTTCTTTTTCCCTCCAAATTCTTTTCTATCTTCTGAAGATGTTCATGTCTTCTGTTCATGGTTTCCAAGATATACCTCAGAGTTTGATTTAAGTACTTACAGATGTCAAAACTTCTGAATAGAGCCTTGTTATTATCATGATCTCTGAAGATGACACCATATTCCTGTTCTTCATTTTTACTTGTCACCATAATGATGTCTCCAGATCTTGTATCTTCCAATATATCTGAGGAACCTTTGTTTTTGGTGATCTGACATACACCTTTTTGTTGTGTACATGCTCAAAATTGATGCATAGATCAAAGTCTGAGAAATCCATTGTTTCAAATAGCAATATTCCAGCTTTTGATATGCCATATAATGCCCTTCTGACCTCTTGATTATTTCTCTTCTCTTTTTCATAGTGATCCTTTATAAACAGAATGTCTAAAGGATGCAATTGGTCAGCTATTTCTTCATCAGTCACCTTTTGTTCTTCCCCATTTTCTCTCTGAAGTGTGTATCTATTTTGCACATGAGTTCCTACTATATCATCAGTTGCAACTCTCACTTCGTCCACCTCTAAAATTCTCCTTACTGGATTCTCATTTTGTTTGTGAATGCTGCCTGACCCTCTGTTTATCCTTTCTTTTCTCAAAGACAGTCTGGTAGGAGACAGTGATCTTGGCATTTCATCTTCTTTTGTTAGATAATAGCTCACCAGATTGTTCTCAGGGAATATCATTACATTCCTGGCAATCTCTTTAACCATCACAGACTTGGTTTCAGAGATTTTTCTCTTAACAATCTTTGATTTTGTTGATGAATCACCTTCTTGTTCCCATTCATTCATTGTTTGTATATTCATATACTTACTTATGGCTGAGTCATCAGATTCTGTTGCATTTGGAACAGATGCTAGCAATTTTAAATTTGTAATAACTTGAGGTTTTGCAGTTGCTAACCTTTGCAGCATTTCTTCTTTTGGGACATTTGGGGGTGGTCCCATCATTGTGGTTCCAGTTTTGGTGATTGGTGTTCTTGATGATTGTTGAGGAGTTGACTTTGGAGCTTCTTGATGTGATCTATCAGCAGGGATTTCTTTTATGAGTTCTTGGGGCTCTATTTTGGCCAATTTTGCAATGTTGAATTGCATCTTCTCTATTAGTTGTTGCACTTCTTTTACCTATTTTGAGTTACTGGTTATGTTTTTCTGAACATTTTTTAATTTAGTTTGAGCTTTTGTCTGAATTACAGCCCATTCTTTTGATAGCTTCTCAAGGGCATCTGTGATACTGTTGTTGCTTGCCCTTAGCATGGTAACTTCCTCCAAAACTCTGTTTGCACTACTTGACTGCCTTGACTCCATCACATTTGCAACTTGTGCTTTGATCTTTTCTATTTCTGTGAGAATCGTTTGGATTTCTGATGCATAGATGTTCGATTCGGGTGCCTTTTCTTTCATCTTTTGAAGAGACTTTAGTGTTTCAGTGTTTTCATCAGTTTGTTTCTTTATTTCTTCCACTGCTTCTGACAAAGTCTTCACATCAGCTCTTTGACCTTGTATTTCTGACAGCAACATATCAAGTTTTTCTTCAACTGGATCTCTTTTGCAGACTTTGTAAACATTTTCTAGCACTGTTTTAAATATTTTCTTGGTTCATGGGTGTTTCAGGGACATTGGGAACAACAGATGTTCCACGTAACATACCAGCTGCAAACATATTGGCTGCTGTTTTGGAAATGATTGGGTCACTTTTGGCTTTACCAGATTTTGGTATAGCTTTAAGTTTACCAGAATCATCTCCACCAGTAATGAAAAACTCATTTTCATCCTGGATTTCCTTGTGTCCTTGAACCATATCAACATATGGTCCTCCACAAGTTTTTGAGGTAAACACATTACCTTTAGCCAGATTTCCTTGATCAGTTTCCTGATCTCTATCTGTTGGGATCTCATCCTCTTCCTCATTTTCTGATTCAGAGATGAGATTAATGGAACTAGTAACCTCCTCATCTACCTTAGTTGTTCTGTATTCTATCTTGTAGGATACATTAACTGAGCTCTCTGATTTTGTTTCTTCTCTGTGAGACTCAACTAAAACAGTGTTTAAAAGAGATGTACTAGCAATATGAGATTCCTCATAATGTATGACTTCAGTGGCTTCAATTTTAGTAGTATGAGCTTCTCCAGCAATATGTGATTCTGCATCTTGTTTTTTATGGATTTCAAATTCATGATGAATTCCTGCTTCATGAATTTGTTGACTTTCAGCATGTTCTTCTTCGTTTTCTGGTGAGTTGGCTATCTCCAAGTTTGCTGTTTCCAGAATTCTTCTTTCTTCTGCACTCTCCTTTTCTGATGGCGAGGACTTCTCATCATCTCCTTTTTCTGTTGATGAAGAACAGTTCACAACTTCTCTGCTAGGTTCTTCTGTTGGAGAATTTGATTTTGTCAGAAGTTTTTCATGTTGTATTCTGTATTGTGAGTCTGGTGCAATGAAGCATAACATGCTTTCTGGTAAGACAGTGACATCTTTGTCTAATTCCCATCCATGATTGGAACTCCAAGCCTTCATGGTTTTTGATCTCCAGACATCTTCCAAGATTGGAATTTCCATGTTTCTTTCAATAAATGCTTCAGAAATGAAAATTGAGATTAACCTTGGATATGGCAGATGAGAAGTTATTCTTCCATTTCTGGTGATGATTGATCTTTTGAGAAAATTAAAAATTTCTGACCCGTAATCAATTTTGAACCCATTTATGAGTCCAAACATGATTGTCAGAATAGCTTGACTGATTTGATCAGTCCCTCCTATCTTTGAGGTGAGACATTTATTTAGCACTTCCATCATCACTTGCCAGATGGCTGGCAATTCACTTCTTCTTATTGCTCCAATTTTGTTGATATCTCTTTTCTTGTAACCAAACCACATGATGAAGTTTACTAAATCTTCTCTGCTTAGAGCTTCAGTATAACCATCAAGAATAGGCAGTTCAAGCCATTCTCTTACTCTTGCAGGGGTTAATGTTACATAAACACTCCCCCATACATGAGCAGATACCTTATTTTCTTCAACTTCGTTGAATGTGTGAACAAATTGCTGTAGTAGCCTTTCTGGTACTTCTCTTCCTTTTGTTAGTGCTCCAGAGATTTGACATTTTGTGAGATATTCTACCAGAAGTTGACATCTTTCATCATATTTTGAATGCTCTGTATTCATCAGTAGATTGTTTTCCTTCATTGGTATATATTCTGCTTCTTCAACAAATGGTGCTTCATGTTGAACAATTGGGATGTTGAGGTTTACTTCTGCCATTTTTTATCTTTGTGAGTTAGGGTTTAAAATTTAGGGATTCTTGAATTGTAAGTGAGAAACAGGGGATTTTCAGGGTTGTAGTTTTTGTGAAGAAGGTGAGTGATTTTTGAATTTCTGCTAAGTGTGTGTTATATAGAGGTATTTCAGCAGTGTGTTGTGGGTGTATGGAGTTGAGGGGATTTTTAGAACGTGGCATGTATTGGTGGTTAAGAGCTCATTAAATGTCTTTATAACTGTTAGATCGTGTGATATGATTTATTGGCTCAGAATCTAACCGTTGGATCGTCGGTATCGAGATATTAATGAGATTATTTACCATGTAAATGTGGTTATGCCTTTTCAATTTATCCCTTCAATTTGTAGTTTCTTCAATTATTTCTTCAAGAACGTGTTGATCTTCAATTTGATTGGAGAAAACTATCGGTTCTATGACACCTTTTCTTCTTTGTGGACCCTATTAGACAGAAGGTCCAATCATCTTTCTTCATATGTATCCTCTTTTCTTTGTAAGTCAAACACTCCCTTTCTGATGATGTCATCAGAATTTGATCCTAAATTCTGTTGAATATATGTATTCCTTTTTGTTCAGACTTCTCGACAGAATTTCTGAGTTTTCCCCCTAAATTTGTAATCCTTTTCAATTTTTTTTTTTTTTGTGATAAAATTATCTGAGTAATTCTGACCATAGCAAAGCAGATTATTTGTTAAGCCTACAAAATAGGCTACTCTTTCTATGGTCAAACATCAATACCTTATACATCCATATCCCATGATTCTTCCTTTCACTCCATTTCCAAAATTTACCATTCTACCCAGCCTTGACACAAAGTTGCTGAGTAAGCTCCTGTCCCCAGTCATGTGCTTGGAGCTTCCTGAGTCGCAGTACCAGATCTGCTGCACATGATGGTCCTGAAATGAAATGATTAGAGGGTTTTTAGTACCCAGGCATGCTTGGGTACTATTTCTGATGAAATATTAATCACTTTCTTTCTTCTTCTTCTTCTTGATTTTTCATCAGAAACTCTGTTATATGCTGATCCATTAACAGATTTTACAGTTTTCTTTTGAAGATGGTGTTGAACAAGCTTCAGTATGTCAACACACATACAAGAGTTATCAGAATTTTATGATATTTCATCTTGTGATGAAATGAGTGGATAATTTTTAAAAGATAAGTGAACTGCTTCTGGAGTTTTTACAGATTTTTGACTGCATTCACTATTGTTTGTTTTGAAGTTTGGTTTTTCTAAAGAATATTCAGAACATGTTGTTTTGCAAGATTCAGATTCAGATTCTGATGTAAATTTATCAGAATTCTGATGAGTTGCTTTTGCAAAGATAGTGGGTTTATTTCTATTTGATCTTGTAGAACTTGTATAACCTAAACCCTCTCCTTTGTTCTTTGGTGTGGACTCAATAAAATTTACGAACTCTTTGGCCTGTTGAAAACCTCTTACATTGATTTCTTTATCATTGATTTTCTTGTAAAGATTTTTTCTTTCATTTTCATAAAACTCAATTTTAGCTCTTTGATCTAAACTATCCTCTATAAGAAGTTGGTTTTCAAAAATGATTTTATTCAAAGTCCTTTGCAACTCATCAGATTTTATAATATCTGATTGATGTTTTTCTTGCAGATTTAGAAAATCTGACATGAGCTCGTTTAGCTTATGTTCAAGATCAAGATTGTCTAAATTTACCTTTTGTTCTGAAGTTTCTGGTAGTCCTTCAGAGAGTGCCATGAGGCAGAAATTTGCCAATTCTTCTTCTTCATCATCAGAAGAATCATCAGATAACCATGTATCAGTTCCAACAATTAAGCTTACTTGTTGCTGTTTCTTTGCTTCTTCAAGCTTTTTCTCATAATATGCAACATCCTTCAGCTTTTTGGTCTTGCATTCTGATGCATAATGACCTCTCTGCTTGCACTTGTAACACACAACTTCAGCCTTCCCTTTATCCTTAGATCTAACCTCTTCTTTAGATCTACCATCCATCCTTCCTCTGTCACTCCTCTGGTATCTCTGGCTATCTCCCCTCAACCTCTGCTAAAATGTTTTGGTGAGCAGTGTTATTGCTTCAGCAAAAGCTGAAAAGTCTGATGATGCATCAGAAGTTTCAAGATTTTAGCTGTTTGATGGTTGTGGATCATTGGTTGTTGTTGATCTTTGTGAGTTTGAGATAAGAGCTAAAGATCCCCCTGTTTGAATGGTTTCTTCAAATATTTCTTCCACTCTGGGGATCAAGATGCTGTATAAGTCATGAAGATTCATGTTTCCTAGTTCTAAGGTTGATGATAAAGTCATGGTTAGACTTCTCCATTCTCTAGGAAGGGCATCAAGAAATTTTATGTTTCTTTCATCATTTGACTTTGTTATACCAAATTTCTTTAGCTCGTTTAAAAGTTTTGTAAATCTTTGATATGTATCATTTAACCTTTCATTTGGCAAACTTTTAAACCTTTCATAAGATGAGACATTGTTTGTTCTTTTGTTTCTTCTCATCCTTTCTCCTCCTTTACAAAGATTTTCTAACTGATCCCATATTTCCTTTGCTGATGCACATGCATTAACTTGTGAAAATATGTCATTGGGGATGGCCATTATTAAAAGTGACTTTGCCCTTTCATCCCCAGCCACCCGTTCCTTGTCTTCCGCACTCCAGTTTATTTCACTTTTGGGAGCGCGGGAGGCAGGGATAGCAGGTGATTGGTCAGTTGCTGGAATAGCAGGTATGTCTGTCATTGGTATATGTGGACCCCTTTCAATGGATTGAAACAGAGCTCGGTCATGACCATTAAGGAAATTGACCATCATGATTTTCCATTGGGGGTATTCCTCTCTAACCAGAGTCGGAGGTTTGGACATAGAACCAATGTAAAAAGCATTATTCCAGGATTGAAAGCTAGCCATATTTAGAGAAAAGAAGATGAGCGATTGATCGTTTGAAAATAGTTTATTCAATCTGCTCTGATACCAATTGTTGGACCCAGTATGGCCTTAAAACAACTTCTTTTCACGTAATATGGCAAGTGATTTCAGTAGATGTGAAAAAGATGTGCGGAAATGGAAATCAGACTTTCAAGAAACAAGACCTATAGAATTATCAAGTTTATATCACTTTGAAACAAAATGGTTTACAAGGTGATTGTAAGATTATTATCTAGTATAAATGAATCTTGAATTCTGTGGGTGAGAGGGCAATGGAGTTTTGATGTATGTATGAATGATAAGTTTCAAACTCACTTTGCTTCTCCTGGTTGAGCCTTCTATTTATAGAAGGCTGAGTGCATGAATAAACAAACAATAGTTTATTCATGCAATAAGTCCTGCAAAAAGTGCCCAATTGACATATTCATTGATTCCAACGTTCAAGTTACCTTTTTCATCATGATATCAATTAATGTCAACTTGCTTCGGTAAGTGTGGCAGGACAGAGCCAATTTCAGACAAGTGGGGTATTTCATCAGAATTCTGATAAACCACTTCATCAGAAATTCTGATGAACAAATCATCAGAAAACTCCTGATGATCAGAATCGTCAGAAACTGATGATATTTCATCAGAAATATCATCAGATCCAACAGAAGTGACCTTTTCTGATAATCCAATTCAGCTCTTGATCAACTTGTGATTCTTTGAAGTAGATGTTGTGCATTCCAGTTGTCCCATCTGATCTTCTTTTTCTAGTTCGTGATATTCAGGACTATGATCTCTTCATAGATCCAGTTGATTATGATTTTCTTCAATACTTACAAATAAAGTTTCCTAACATTCATGAATAATTACCCACACGCACATAAACATTTAATGGATCAACACATAAACATTTAATGGATCAAACGTAAGGACACACGTCAAAGGTTGTGAAATTTATGTAGTGCTAACCTTGAATATTCGTGTTGTCACAAAGATGATGCGGTGGCATTTTTGTAAATAATGAGAACCTTATAACTAACAGGAGGGGTAAAATTGGAAGATCCAAACAAGGGTGCACATGCTAATCACATGCCATTTTCCCCCATCATATTTAAACGCCAATAACTTTTTTATACGTGATTATTTTTCTAAAAAATTTACACCATAAAACTCAGGGTTTTTTTATCTTTCCAACGAGTAAACTATTGATATACTTTTCAAAAAAAAAAATGAAATAGATTTTTATGGCGTTTTTCTGAACTGGTTGTTTTATGGCGTTTTAGACTAGTTATTTTTACGGCTGAACTATGTATTTTTATGGCGTTTTAACTAGCTATTTTCATGGCGTTTTTCTGACATGAGTGTTTTATGGCGTTTTAAACTGAGTTTTTCATGGCGTTTTTTCTGAACTGAGTGTTTTATTGCATTTTAACCGGGTATTTTCATGGTGTTTTTCGGAATTTGGTGTTTTTATGGCGTTTTATTTGAACACCCAGTTCATGTATGTGGGTTTTTTGACAATATTACCCCTTAGTGTAATTTAGCATCAATGCCACATGTCAACTCCAAAATCGTTCTCACCGTTCTCTCTAAATCCTGGCCCTATATATATATATATATATATATATATATATACATATAGAAACAGGTTCCGGAGAAAACGCCCTAAAATGTGAAAGCGGTGAGAACTATTTTTAGCCACAATATCTTTGTGATTTGTGGCTAGGATAGATGCGGTGGTATTTTTGTAAATATTTGGAATCTTAGAACTACGAGAGGTAATTGAGAAGATCCAAACAAGTGTACACAAGCTAATCATAGGCCACCACCCCCCCCCCCCCAACACACACACACACATCAAATTTAAACGTCTATAACTTTGTTATATTTTTTTTGAAAAAAATTACACCATAGAATTCAACGTTTTTTTTTATTTTTCCAACGAGTATACTATTGATATACTTTTCGGAAAAAGATGAACTGTTTTTTGTGCGTTTTCCACTATGTGTTTTTATGGCATTTTCAACTGAGGTTTTTATGGTGTTTTTATGAACTGTGTGTTTTATGGCGTTTTCAACTAGTTTTTAGGGGATTTTTAGAACTGGATGTTTCATGGCGTTTTTCTAAACTGGGTGTTTTTATGGTGTTTTTAACTGGGTTTTCATGTTGTTTTTCTGAACTTGGTGCTTTATGTCGTTTTCAACTAGATATCTCATGTTGTTTTTCTGAACTGGGTGTTTTTATGGCATTTTATTTGGACACCCAGTTAATGTTATTTTTTTTAATTTCAAAAGTATAGAAATAGTATACTCGTTTGATAGATAATAAAACAATAATCATGTATTAAAAAAGTTCCGAGAGTTTTAAAAAGATGGTGGAATATGCATGTGACGTAAATGTGCATGGTATTTGACATGTAAGTGGCATGTACATGGACTTTTTAACAATATTACCTTAGTGTAAGTTAGCTCCAACGCCACACTAAAATCGTTCTCACCGTTTTCACAGTTTTGGACGTTTTCTTCAGATCCTACCATATATATATATATATATAGGATGGTTCAAATAAAAACCACTTTTATTGTGAAAACTCAAAAACTAACTAAAAAAGCCTAAAAAAACACCAATTTTTTTTTTAATTTTTTTTTATAAAAATCGCAGGTTTTATATATAAAAAAAAATTAAAAAAAAAAATTGTAGTACACATACACATGTGCACTACAAAAAAAATGTTTTTTTTTTAATTTTTTATATATATATAAACCTACGAAAATTGGAATGCAAAATTTTTTTTTGATATTTTTAATTAATTTTCGAGATTTCACAATAACTAGTGGTTTTCATTTGAACCTTCCCCTATATATATATATAGTTGATGAATTGATTAAATACCCGAAAAGGGAACAAAGGAAAGATTGGATGAATGCCCTCCAAGTAAATTTTGGTCTTTGGTTTCTACAATATTATCCACAGTTATAAAAACATAAAAGAAAAAAACACCAAGCTAACTTGCAAGAAAAAAGAAGTTGAAAAACGAATTAATCACCTGCAATCAAATATTAAAGCTAGTGGAAAACATAATACTGAAGCAAATAAGTAACGGTAGGATATGAGTACTCCCCTATTCATCCCATTATGTTCAGCAATTTCATATGAGATGGTGAACGCAGCTACAATTAACTTAGCTGCAACCATCATAATTGCAGCTAGGGGTGTTCAAAACCGGATTCGGATATCCGAAATTTTAGGATACCAGATTTCAATATCCGAATTCGTATCCGAAATTTTGGATATCCGAAATTTCGAATACGGATTCGGATAGTGAATCGGATATCCGAAAAATCCAACTTTTTATTTAATTTTTATTTTTTTATTATTTTTTCATATTCGGATACGGATATTTTGGATAGTTTCGGATATCCGAATATAAGTTTTCGGATATTTTTCGGATATTCCGGATATTTTTCGGATATTTTGGATATTTTTAGGAAATTTTCGAATATTTTTCGGATATTTCGGATTCGGATATCGGATATTTCGGATTCGGATATCGGATATTTCAGATTAGATTTTCGGATGCAGATACTTTTGAACACCCCTAATTGCAGCCTTCATACATTGCACATTTCACGAATTGGATGGTAATCCAGACATCATGTAATAGCAAAATGTTATTTAACTTATGTCTTATTTGATCTTTGGCTGATATTCTTGATCTTTGATGATATATACATGTAAGAATAAGTGAATAGGGGATGGTTCAAATCAAAACCACTTTTATTGTGAAAACTCGAAAACTAACTAAAACAAGCCTAAAAATCACACCAAATTTTTTTTTTCAAATATTTTTATAAAAATCGCAGGTTTTTATATATAAAAAAAAACATTTTTTCAAAAAAAAAAAATTGAAGTACATATACACATATGCACTACAAAAAAATGTTATTTTTTTTAAATTTTTTTATATATATAAAAACCAGCGAAAATTGGTATGCAAAAATTTTTTTTTGGTATTTTTAATTAATTTTTGAGTTTTCACAATAACTAGTGGTTTTCATTTGAACATTCCCCTATATATATATATATATATATATATATATATAGTTGATGAATTGATTAAATACTCGAAAAGGGAACAAAGGAAAGATTGGATGAATGCCCTCCAAGTAAATTTTGGTCTTTGGTTTATGCAATATTATCCACAGTTATAAAAACATAAAAGAAAAAAAAAACCAAGCTAACTTGCAAGAAAAAAAAAAGGTTGAAAAACGAATTAATCGCCTGCAATCAAATATTAAAGCTATTGGAAAACATAATACTGAAGCAAATAAGTAACGGTAGGATATGAGTACTCCCCTATTCATCCCATTATGTTCAGCAATTTCATATGAGATGGTGAACGCAGCAACAATTAACTTAGCTGCAACCATCATAATTGCAGCTAGGGTGTTCAAAACCGGATATCCGAAAATTCGGATATCCGAAATTTTAGGATACCAGATTTCAATATCCGAATTCGTATACGAAATTTCAGATACGGATTCGGATAGTGAATCGGATGTCCAAAAAATCCAACTTTTTATTTAATTTTTATTTTTTTATTATTTTTTTCATATTCGGATACGGATATTTTGGATAGTTTCTGATATCCGAATATAAGTTTTCGGATATTTTTCGGATATTCCGGATATTTTTCGGATATTTTGGATATTTTTAGGATATTTTCAAATATTTTTCGGATATTTCGGATATTTTCTGATACTTCGGATATTTCGGATTCGGATATCGGATATTTCGGATTCGGATATCGGATATTTCATATCGGATTTTCGTATGCGGATACTTTTGAACACCCCTAATTGCAGCCGTCATACATTGCACATTTCACGAATTGGATGGTAATCCAGACATCATATAATAGCCAAATGTTACTTAACTGATATCTTATTTGATCTTTGGCTGATATTCTTGATCTTTGATGATATATACATGTAAGAATAAGTGAATAGGGGATATTTCAAATGAAAACCACTTTTATTGTGAAAACTCGAAAACTAACTAAAACAAGACTAAAAATCACACCAATTTTTTTATAAAAATCGCAGGTTTTTATATATAAAAAAACTTTTTTTCAAAAAAAAAAATTGTAGTACACATACACATATGCACTACAAAAAAAAAATGTTTTTTTTTTTTAAATTTTTTTATATATATAAAAACCTGCGAAAATTGGTATGCAAAAAAAAATTTGGTATTTTTAATTAATTTTCAAGTTTTCACAATAACTAGTGGTTTTCATTTGAACCTTCCCCTATATATATATATATATATATATATATATATATATATATATATATATATATATATATAGTTGATGAATTGATTAAATACCCGAAAAGGGAACAAAGGAAAGATTGGATGAATGCCCTCCAAGTAAATTTTGGTCTTTGATTTCTGCAATATTATCCACAGTTATAAAAACATAAAAGAAAAAAAAAAACCAAGCTAACTTGCAAGAAAAAAAAAAGTTGAAAAACGAATTAATCACCTGCAATCAAATATTAAAGCTAGTGGAAAACATAATACTGAAGCAAATAAGTAACTGTAGGATATGAGTACTCCCCTATTCATCCCATTATGTTCAACAATTTCATATGAGATGGTGAACGCAGCTACAATTAACTTAGCTGCAACCATCATAATTGCAGCTAGGGGTGTTCAAAACCGGATATCCGAAAATTCGGATATCCGAAATTTTAGGATACCAGATTTCAATATCCGAATTCGTATACGAAATTTCGGATACGGATTCGGATAGTGAATCGGATATCCAAAAAATCCAACTTTTTATTTAATTTTTATTTTCGGATATTTTCGGATACTTCGGATATTTCGGATTCGGATATCGGATATTTCAGTTCGGTTTTTCGGATGCGGATACTTTTGAACACCCCTAATTGCAGCCTTCATACATTGCACATTTGACGAATTGGATTGTAATCCAGACATCATGTAATAGCAAAATGTTATTTAACTGATATCTTATTTGATCTTTGGCTGATATTCTTGATCTTTGTTGATATATACATGTAAGAATAAGTGAATAGGGGATGGTTCAAATGAAAACCACTTTTATTGTGAAAACTCAAAAACTAACTAAAACAAGCCTAAAAATCACACCAAATTTTTTTTTTCAAATTTTTTTTATAAAAATTGCAGGTTTTTATATATAAAAAAAACTTTCTTTCAAAAAAAAAAAAAGAAAAAAATTTGTAGTACACATGTGTAATAATACACGTGTAGTACACATACACATGTGTAGTATTACACATGTGCACTACAAAAAAAAATTAATTAGTTTTATAAAAATCACAGGTTTTAATTAGTTTTTGAGTTTTCACAATAAGTAGTGGTTTTCATTTGAAGCTTCCCCTTTGTATTATAAACACATTTGTAAAAAAAATTAAAAAAAAAAAGTCGTGTGTGTAGTTTTGAGCACCACAAGTTTGTGTTTACGGGTACTGTAAATTTTAAATAAAAATTACGGTACCCGTAAACACAAACTTGGGGTGCTCAAAACTACACACACGACATTTTTTTTGAATTTTTTTTTACAAATGTGTTTATAATAAACGCATCTACGTTTATGAAAAAAAATTTGGTCCAACTCGCTCCGTACGGTGTAGTTCTCATGGTTTTTACAACTGGAGGTGGTTCTTATTTTAGCGGTCCCCTATATATATATAGCTATATATGTATATAGGGACAAGGTGAAATGAAAACCACATTGAGTTGTGAGAACCATGAGAACTAGGTTTTCCAAAAAAAAAACAAATTTCACAAATCTATAAAAAATGACTTGTTTCAGCAAAATAATAAAAAATAAAAAAAAATTGTTACATGCAAAATTTATATCAGGTGTAAAAAATGTTAATCGTCGTAACAAAATTTACATCAGCTGTAAATGAAACTTAGATCAGGCATAACTAGAGACTAAACATTTTTTTTTGTTTTTGATTTTTTTATAGATGTGTTTATAATATTTTAATCTACGTTTGTGCAAAAAATTGTGGCCTGACTCGCTTGAGAATTAGGAGTTCGTATGGTTCTCACAACTCGTGGTGCTTCTTAATTTAACTGAATCCTATGTGTGTGTGTGTGTGTGTGTGTGTGTGTATGGTGGGGTTTCTCTACAAAGTGTGTTTTCCTAAAAACTGTAAGAAGTGATCATCACCATTAGATTAGGGTAGTTGAAGGATGAGATTAGATGAGTGGTAAAATTGTAATATTTGTGTTAATTAAATTAATGATTTCTTAGATTAAGGGTATAAAGGTAAATTTAGCATGTCTTAAATTTAGGAACCCACATGCAAATTTCCTTTGTTTTTTTAAACGTCAATAACTTTTTTATACATAATTTATTTTTTAAAAAAGTTACATCATAATAACAAGCATTTTTATCTTTAAGATGATTACCATATTGCTACATATATTAAAAAATTACGTTTCAACTAGTTGATTTATTTTACCAGTTATGGTGTGTTTATATAACAATGTGGTGTGTTTTAAATGACAGTGTTTTTTATAGTTTGAATGACCATTTACCATGTTCACTTATAGTGTGTTATACAATATAACACATTGTGAAGAACTCCAAAAATTATAACACACAACGTTAAGAAAACAAAGACATGTCATTCGGGAATCATAGCTGGTATCATACATCGTGATGAAACCAATACCTGATAAAACACAACGTCAATAATTACACAAATACACCCCCTTCTTAAAATATAAATTGTACACATTGTGAATGAACCTGTAACTGGTAAAATACATCATCAAAAAATGTTCATCAAGGATTGTAACTAATAAACACAGCGTCAACAAATTGTTCATGTAGGTTTTTTTACATGCAAAAATGAAAGTTATAACATATTGTAAATGAACCTGTAACTGGTAAAACATAGCGTCAAGAATTCGTGAAGAATTAGACATTGACATTTTTTCATCCATAGAATTCAATGGAAACAAACGAAAAATCTTGAACAATGTAACTGATACTTTTGAATTGTTAAAAGATAAAGGGTTTCCTTAAAATCTTCTTTATTGTTTTAGAAAAATATCTTCCAAAACTAACTAAATTATTAAATTACCTTTATGCCTTTTTTATTAAAATTCACAAGATGCCACATGTCACCACATTTTTTTACAACTTTTTTATTATTTACGCTATCTTTAGTATATCAAAAATAATAATTAGTACAACACATGTGCATTACTACGAGAAACCTTGAACCCCCTAAACCACCCCCAAAAAACGTAAACCTCCAGCCCTCAAAAACCTAAACCCACCCCCCCCCCCCAAAAAAAAAAAACGTAAACCCCTAAAAACCTAAAGCCCCCCCCCCCCCCCCCAAATAGAGATTTTTAATAAAAAAATTGATATTTTTTAGGCTTTTTTGTAGTTTTTTAATTTTCTCGTGATCCTCTCCATATATAGATATACAAATATGATAATGTTATTCTACAAAGGGCATTTTTTAAAGAGTATGTGAGGTTTATGTTGGCATTATATTTTAAAATTTAGACATGAATGTATAGTATACAAAAAAAAATCAAACGCAATAATTTAAAACACATTCAAATGTATTCTTGGCATTAAATTTAAAACACATGGGTTAACTTTCTTGGCACGGTGTTTTAGATTTAATGCCTAGAATACATTCCATTGTGTTTTGAATTGTAACGTTTGGTGTTTTTGTACATTATACAATGCCAAAAACAATTTACGAACACCATGCCTAAAATTTAAAATACAATACTAATATAGATTTCTCACACTTTATAAGAAAAATATCCTTTAAATTTATAACCATATTTTATTATTTGTTTTTATGTTATTAACTTTTTGAAAATAATAAATTTACAAAAAAAAAACTGATTAATAGTGGTTCTCTCGTTCTTATATTATATTATATACTTAAACAGAAGATAATTAAAGGCTAACACTATTTCAACACCAAAATCTTATTTTCACACCCCCAACATGTATACGATCCGTATAACATTAAATGACCCGTATACAATGCTATAAGACCCAAACCTCATATAATGTATATAACCCGTATAATGTTATACGACCCATATAGAATGTTATACGACCTAATATTTTATCCATCTATATGAGCCATATAACATTATGCGTGTCACACCCCTTTCTAAGGCGGAAGCACGAGGTGTGATTCTGAAAGGTTCTCGTTGTATACGAATGGTAAACATGCTACATGATTATAAAACAACTCCAAGATGCCATTGACATTAGATATTCAAATCATAATTTGAGTTAAGTGTTTACACCACAACATAGATAATTGTTTAAAAGTTTACAACTTATTCCAAAGACAAACATCAAGGTTTTGATCCTTATATCACCACACGGGATGGGATATAACAACCAAATCCCACAAAACAGGCATAGGAATCTTGACACAACATGACTAAAAACATAAACAACATCCAGGAGCAAGAGTGAGACCGCACGTACATCCACTTTAGTTACCTGAAATACATGTAAGTTTTGGAAAATAGTCAACATAATTGTTTTGGTCAAAAATTACCGAAGCAATTAAGTGATCAAATTAGTTAAGTGAGTTAGTGTGCTAAAAACGTGTGTTGAAAATATGCTAGTTAAGTTGTTTACAAAAAAACAGTTCCATGATATAGCTCAGGATATTGAGCTATATCTATGATCAAACAGTGAGCAAAAATGTAAAGGGTGACACGAGATATACGAGGAAAGCCCTTGATCAATCTAGATCGCCGACATAAAACCTCGGGAGCTGACAATCGCAGTTGCCTTGTTCTTCTTATTGCTTCAAATATCCGGATACAGTGCATGATATGATGCAGATCAACTAAGTGTTACAATGTAGTTTGAATACAAGTGTCAGTGCGTTGTGAGTGTTTGCAAGTAGAGAGAAAGAGAGTGCGGAAGATTGTGTGTCTCTCTATCTTGATCCGATCAATCTATTTATAGTAAAATAAACTAACTAACTAGCCTATCTTTCTGGGATTCAACGAATATTCCTCAGGTGAACGTTGCAGTCCGCGTCTTCCGGGTTCAATGTCTACAATATAACCGATTTGCCCGAGTCTTGAGGAGAAGAAGTCCACCTGACCGTTAGAGACTGGTTACAACAACCTGCACGTGGGTTAATTGGTTACTACCAGGATATCACATCAGGATGTTACCAATATCCTGATCCGGTATCCTGGTCACAAACAAAAGAAACATAGTCAGTATATTAGCCAGGATATATGAGCAGAAAATCACCCATAACAATTGTCCCCAAAATATATCTGTTGGTATACCAATTCCAACGGATATATTTTAAATTTTACTCCTCACATCGAGGTTATTAAACCAAAACGACGCTTGATGTGACTTGGTGCAACTTCCAATACGATATTTACTCTTTACCCCCTATACTTAGCCCCTTATTTAGCTGACTTATTCAGCATCATGATCATCATTTTCCAAGCCATTTTCCAGATACTTCCCTTCTCTCTTCTCTGTTTTTCTTTTCTTGAATTTCTTCTTTCTTGGTCAATACCTCTCATGGCATCACGGACAAGATCTCATTCGAACGAGCCAGTTCCAACCCTCGTGAGTCAAAACCTTATCCGAGAACCAGAAAAAGAGATCTGTTCTTTCAATAATGCCGATATCGCCGCTCTGAAGGATTCCGGTGACTTTCCTGCTGGAGTGGTCATTCTCCCTTTCGATCGGGAGGTCCGATCAGACGCGGCATCAAACGAGTGGGTCTGCTTTTTCGCCTATCCCTTTTCCTTGGGACTCCGGTATCCATTTCCACCCTTCATCTCTCGTTTCTTCGAAAATATAGGCCTCAGTTATGCTCAAACTATGCCAATGGTGTGGCGAGTTTTAATGGTGCTAAACCAAATTAAATCTCATCATTGCCCCGACCTATGCATCGAAGACCTTCCCATAGCATATCGACTGAGATCCCATTTCAACAGCACCTTTCTTTTGTTCTCTACCTCCAAGAATCCCCTAATTCTTAAGGCCACTAAGAACGAAGATCAGTGGCAACGAAAGTTCTTTTTCGTTAAAAGGGAGTCCATTGACAAGGGTTTTGACCTGCCAGTTAGATGGTTAACCAAGGGTAGGATTTAGGGTTTTAGGAATATCCCCAAATATATCCTTAAACTATATCCTTGACTGATATCCTGATATTTTGTGCAGCGAATTTTAGAGACCTAGCACCCCCAAGCGCAGAATTGGAGCCCAGGATCAAAGAGATTTATCGACTTCCTACCAGTGAAAGAACCTTCTCCCTGTTTCTCGCAAGCTCAAGTCAAAAATCAAGTTCAGAGATGTCTGGTAAGTATACGATTAGATTTATTATAGAGTACAAGTGTTAAGAATTAAACATTTCTCCATTTTTATAGTGCCGGTCATCAACCTCGAAGGCTTCCAACTCGACGAGCTGGACAGTTATTCCAGCCTCGCACCTGTCAAGCAAGAATCCAATCCAAATCCAGCTGATACTCCAAAGCCTACCAGTTCGAAGACTGCTACCGTTCCCAACGCTCCCCCAGCATCCAGGACCCGGGCCTCCAGCTCCCGGAAAAGGAAGGAAGTAGACCATCCTGCTACACCCAACGTATTCCCATTTGAGAACCATGGGTTTACGGAATCCAGCAAATTCATGACCGGCTTCCTCAACCAAGTTAGTATCATGGACCTATATCCTGCACCATATGCTGGTTATAAAAGTTAATTAAAGTCAATACCTGTTTCCTTATTTTGCAGGGTCTCGAATGCCTGGTATTCCTCTATGAAGACGCATGTGGCCTGAACACCATGCTAGAGAGCAAGCTGAAGAAGGCCGAAGCCACCATTGCAGATCAAACAGCAATTGCCACCGCCAAATCGGAACACTACGAAGCTAAGTACAAGGCAATGACCCAAGAGCACCAGTCTGCCATCCAGAAGATCACCCAGGAGGCCCAAGCTAAGTCTGATGCTGCCCAAGTTCAACACGAGCAAGATATGGCTTTGTACCGGGAGAGCCTCAAGAATTCAGTTGTCATCTCCCTCCTCCAGGCCAGGCTGAAAATGGCTTATGAGGCTATGGCTTTGGGCTTTGAATGCCCTTCATGGAATATTAAGGCTTGGGAGATGAAGCTGAAAGATCTTGGTGGTAATCCTGTGGAGCCTCCTGTGAAGCCCACAGCGGAGGAGCCTGCTGAGGTGGCCAAGAAGGTGGATGGTGCCAACATTCCGAAGGATGCTGATGGTGATACTGGTGGTGATGCTTGAGGGAATGCTGGAAAGGATGCTGCTGACGAGGTCATGATGGGAGGAGGAGCTGTCCCTTAGAGGCAGCGAAGTGGGCGATGTTGGATATATGTGCCAAGGTCGGAGCCCACTTTTTTAAATTTGATGATTGTGGCCTGTTAAACAATTTACTTTTCCTGTCTTTGAACAATTTACATTTCCCGCACTAAAACACTATGATGACCAAAGGTGAATGGGTCCTGGGTTTCAGGATGAAGCCCTTGGTCATCAACTAGTATAATCTATTTTGAACAATACAACGGATGGAGGCGGATGTGTCTCGGTTTGAGATGAAACCTTCAACCGCTGTGTAAATATGGTAAGAAACTAATAGTGCTTTTGGTGGATGGGCCTCGGTTTGAGATGAAACCAAAAGCACAACTTTTGACATGTTAATAACATAACCTCCTTTTGACTTATTTGCTGTTGCCTTTCAATTCTTTGTTATGCATTGCTTAGTTGAAATTTCAACTCTCCAAAAATCAGTGCCATTACTTTTTGAAAATATCCTGATCAGTATATTCAGCGATAACCTACAAAGACTTTCGTCTAACAGGGTTTTTCAAAATTCAAACAATTCAGATAAAGTTTTTAAAGAGAAAAGGATAGTTTATTTTTCAAAGTTCGTTTTGATAACACTTGTTTGACCAGAGTATTAGTTTCTAACCCAAGTATTATATCCCAAACATTCTAACAAAATATCCTGAAACATATTCTGAAAACACATTTCGAGAATATATCCTAAGTATATACCTCAATTAGGATATTTAAGCCTTTTCCAAACATAGTTTCAAAAGTTCAAATAACTTATATAAGGTTTGCAAAGGAAAGATCATACCAGGAATAGAGTGAAACCCTGTTTTCGAGCTTCAGTCTTTTTGCAATTTTTTCCACTAAGATGTCCCCACTCCGAGATACTTAGTACACTAGGTCCAAATTTGATCCTTTGAGCTCTACACAATCGCCTCAGAAGGAATGTCCCCTGTGCATAAAGTCTTTGAACACTTAGAAATTTTTTTGAATATCAGTTCCAACTGTTTGAACAGTTCTTGTGTTACAGGGGTAAAGCCCAAAAATGTACTGTAGATAAATCCTTAGTATCCTGGGGACAAACCCATAAGTATCATGAGGAAAATCCCAAATTTTCATGCGCTACAGGCGGGAGTGTATAAATTCCAAGACTTAGAAAGGTGATAACGTTTAAACCTTAGAGAGTATGAAAACACCCTTCCGTGAGAGAGGGTGATCAATCCTCATATACCTTTAGGATCCAGGATATAGCCAACAATAACGAAATTGTCAGCCACTTTTACATGGACTGGTCCCGCTATCTTGAACTATCCCTGGATAACTTGCGCTCCAGGCAGGGTGTTTAAACCCAATTCGAGAGAAAGGCGAATACCTTTAAACCTGTGAAGGGATCAGGATCCCTTAAACGTGAGAGAGGGGGCCAATCCTCTAATATTTCGAAGTATCTTGAATGTGTATCCTGGAGCTATATCCCGAAGCATATACTGCAAAACAACTGTAAACTAAGGTGGGTGTTAGCCTGGCTAACACCCCTCCGATGCTTAAGTCAGTAATGGGTTCAAAGAATAAATAATATTAAAACATATTAAAAGAGATAGAATCCATACCATCCTGAGTTAGAATTTAAATTCCAAACTCACTTGAAATAGATCTTTAGATGTATAGCATTCCAGGATCTTTGTAGTATATCCCCCTCCATATTCTTGAGTCAATATGCTACTTTTCCTGATTCTGATTCAATCTTATAGGGTCCTTCCCACTTTGGAGCCAGTTTTCCATCTGCAGGATTGGTAGTATTCTGAAAAGCTTTTCTTAACACCCAATCTCTAACTTGGAACCTTCTAGTCCTTATATTCTTGTTATATGCTCTGGATATCCTCTGTTGATATGCTGCCATCCTTAGTTTTGTTGCATCTCTTGTCTCATCAACAGTATCCAATTCCTGGCATAGGGCTTCAGGATTCTGCTCAGGATCCAGGAGATTGGATCTCGCCGTAGGTATCACCATTTCTGTCGGGATCACCACTTCTGCTCCAAATACTAAGGAAAATGGGGTTTGGCCAGTTGCACTTTTCACCATTGTTCTATCAGCCCATAAAACAAAGGGTAATTCTTCTGCCCATCTTCCCTTCTTAGCTCCAAGCCTTTTCTTCAAATTGTTGACAATTATCTTGTTTAAGGATTCTGTTTGTCCATTTGCTTGAGGATGTACCGGTGTGGATGTGATCATTTTGATTCCCCAACTCTTGCAAAAGTCAGTAGTCCTCTTACTTATAAACTGAGATCCATTATCACAAATTATCTCGGCTGGTACTCCAAACCTGGTCAGGATATTCCTCTTTATGAAGGATACTACTACTTGATCTCTGACTTGAACAAACGCTTCAGCTTCAACCCACTTAGAGAAATAATCAGTCATTGCCAGCATGAAGACCTTTCCTCCTGGAGCCTATGGCAATTTTCCTACTATATCCATTCCCCATTTCATGAATGGCCACGGGGAAGCGATAGGATAAAGTGGTTCAGCAGGTTGATGTAATATATTACTGTGTCTTTGATAGGCATCACATCTCCGAGCATATTCTGCAGCATCTTTTCTCATAGTCGGCCAATAGTATCCTGCTCTTAATACCTTTGAGAATAACGACCTGCCCCCAGTATGGTTACCACAATCCCCTTCGTGTATATCCTGAAGCACTTCTTTAGTTTCGGGATCCTCCAAGCACCTCAGATATGGTCCTGCAAGAGATTTCTTATACAAAACATTATTTATAATAGTAAATCATGATACATTCATTCTAAAGGCCTTAGGATTTTCATCCTTCGGGATGTGCCCTTCCTTGAGATATCTTATGATTGGAGCCGTCCAGGACTTAGGATCCTCCTCAGGATGCTCATCATCAGGATCCTGAACACTTACTACTTCCTTATCCTGAGGATTTTTCGCAGGATACATGATATGTAATATTGGTATTCGGGTCCTTCCGGTATCCTGACTGATGATCTTAGATTTTCCAAGGCATCGGCTTCAGCATTATCCTCTCTTGGTACCTGTTCAAGCGTAAAAATATTGAAATATCCTGCTAATTTTTTGAGAATTTCGAGATACTCGATTAACATCTCCCCTTTAACTGCATAGGTCCCATTAAAATGATTAGTGATTAACAAGGAATCAACAAATACTTGTAAACTCTTGATATTCATGCTCTTAGCCAATTCTAATCCTGCAATTAAAGCTTAATATTCTGCTTCATTATTAGTGGCAGGAAACTCACATCTAATAGCCTGGGGTAATATGTCCCCCTGTGGCGATTTTAGTAGTATACCCAAACCTACACCTCTTACATTAGATGCACCATCAGTATATAATGTCCAGGATTCTAAGTTTTCTCCTAGCTGTTGTACTTCTAGGTCTACTTCACTTTGGATATCACTACTGAAATCAGCCACAAAGTCAGCTAAAGCCTGAGACTTTATGGCATTTCTAGGTTCATACACTAGATCATATGCACTTAATTTTACTGACCACTTAGCCATCCTACCTGACATCTTTGGTTTCCTAAGCACATTTTTTACATGACAGTTGGTTTTAACATGAATCCTATGTGTTTCAAAATAATGTCTAAGTTTTGTTGACGCCATAACTAGGGCTAATATCAATTTCTCTAAATGTGAATACCTAGTTTCAGCATCTAATAAACTTTTACTAACATAATAGACAGGATACTGCTCACCTTCATGATCCTTTACAAGGACATCACTTACAGCATTCCCTGATACTGCGAGGTATAGGGATAATGGTTAACCATTTTCAGGCTTCATCAATAGGGGTGCAGTTGAAAGATACTGCTTCAAATCCTGCAAGGCTGCTTCATGCTTCACTCCCCATTCGAACTTCTTGTTCTTCTTCAGGATATCATAAAATTCCTTGCATTTTTCTGAGGATCTTGAGATAAATCTATTCAATGTTGCTACTCGTCCTATCAGTCTTTGAACATCTTTCATGTTAGAAGGTAATTTGATATCCAAGATGGCTTTAATCTGTTCTGGGCTTGCTTCTATCCCTCTTTTAGTCACCATATATCCTAGAAACTTTCCTGTCCCCACTCCGAAATGGCACTTAGCAGGATTCAGCTTCATGTTATACTGATCCAAGATATCAAATGCTCCCTTAATATCCTGGAGATGATCCTCAGCCCTTTTGGATTTTACTACCATGTCATCGATGTACACCTCCATAGTGTCCCCCAGCGTCTCTTTGAACATCATGTTCACCAATCTTTGATATGTTGCACCTGCATTTTTCAAACCAAAGGGCATAGCAGTGTAACAATAAATACATGTTGGTGTCATGAAGGCAGTATCCTCCTTGTCTGAAGGTTCCATTTGGATCTGTTGGAATCCTGAGGAGGCATCCATGAAGGTTACCATCTCATGGCCGGCAGTAGTATCCACCATTGAGTCAATATGAGGAAGAGGAAATGGGTCTTTGGGACAAGCTTTGTTCAAGTCTGTGTAATCTACACAAACTCTCCATTTCCAATTTTTCTTCTACACCCCACTACATTTGCTAGCCATCTTGGAAACTTGACCTCTCTGATCATTTTGGATTTCAATAACCTCTCTACTTCTTCCTGAATAACCATATTTCGCTCCGGAGCAAATTTCCTTCTCTTTTGTTGGACAGGCTTAAATGACCTGTCAATACCGAGCTTATGTGTTATAATATCCTTGGAAATACCTGTCATATCCTCGTGCTTCCACGCGAATGTTGACATCTTGCATTTCAAAAAATTAGTCAATTGATCTTCAATATCCTGAGGGATATTGGTTCCCACGAGCACCGAGATATCCGGATTATCCTGATCCAGGATAATTTTCTTTACATCCTGCTCTGAAGCCTCCATGATATCCTGGCCTCGCATCTTTAATTGCTATGCTGCACTAGGCTTTGTTGAGGATTTCATCGAAGAAGAATAACACTCCTTCGCTTCCTGTTGATCGCTTTCCACCTTGACTTCTCCCCAAGGGGTAGGGATCTTGATACACTGATGATAAGTTGAAGGCACAGCTTTCATATCATGGATCCAAGGCCTACCTAGTATAATATTATAGCAGGATAAGGAGTCCATGACACAAAAGCGATGCATTGAATTGACCCCTTCAACATACACGGGCAACTTTATCTCCCCTACGGTATTCCTAGCTTCTCCACTGAAACCAACGAGCACAGTGGACTTCGAAGTAATATCCATTGGGGATACATTCTTCATCTTCAACGTTTCCAGTTGAATTATGTTGACGGAGCTGCCATTATCCACTAATATCATATGCACAAAATGGTTAGCAACATATAACGTTATTACTAAAGTATCATGATGAGGATCCTCGACAGTATCCCTGTCATCGTTATCAAACGTGATCACTTTGTCAATTGTAAGGGTTGACATCCTGGTTGGTTTATCTCCCCTTTTCTGCTTTGGCTTCTTTCGCGTGTCTTTTCGCCGCAGAATATGATGTGTCGCATATATCAGATCCTCCTGAAATAAAGTTAATTATTTTGGCATCCACGGGAGGCGAAGCCGCTCGTTCATGATCCTTCTCAGGATCCTGACCTTTATTCTTCTTTCTTCCCAAGAGGTCCTTCAGATATCCCTTGCTTAAGAGATAGCTTATTTCTTTCCTTAAAGCGATGCATTCCTCAGTAACATGTCCGAAATCTTCATGGAAGGCACACCATTTGGACTTATCCTTCCAATCAGCTTTTTGTTGATTTTTCCGGGGCCATCTTGCTTTGTCTCCTAAACCCTGCATAGCATACATTAGTTCAGGTATATTAATGGAAAAACAATATTCAGACAACTCAGGATACTCCTCAGGATCCTCATCTTCAACAACATTCACTTTCTTGCAGTCATTTCTGCCATATGGCTTAGAGTGATATGGTTTGTACGAGGATTCTGATTTCTTGTTGGTTGACTCATAGGTTGTTGATGAATTCATCCTTTTTTGCATCTTTTTGTCGTCTTCCAACCGAATATATCTTAAAGCCCTGTTACGAGCTTCATCCAGATTCCTGCAGGGGTTCATTACAAGATCATGGTAAAATTGAGAATCCTTTAACAATCCCATCTTGAAAGTCTGCACAGCTGTTGCAACATCAAGATGTGGGATATCCAAGGATTCCCGACTAAACTTGTTCACATAATCCCTCAAGGATTCCTGAGGTCCTTGAGTTATCCTGTAAAGATCACTGGTTGGTTTCTCAAAACTCCGGCTGCAAGAAAATTAACTATTAAATAAATTAACTAAATGAGCAAATGAAGTAATTGAGTGAGGAGGAACATTTAAGAGCCATTTTAAGGCTGATCCTGTTAAGGTAGAACCAAAACCCTTGCACATGCATGCTTCTTTGAGATCTGGAAGGATAGGGTTGATTTCCATCCTTTCCCTATACTGGGCAATATGCTCCTCAGGATCCGTAGTTCTGTCATACAGTTTCATGTTGGGGGTTTGAAATCTTTTTGGGATTTCAGCATCACAAATAGGATATGCAAACCGTGATATCCTGTGGCTGTCCTGGGACACTTCTGGAATTGGCTGGACCACCCCAAGTACACTGGATATCATGTCTTTCAGTTTTTGAAGGTCCCTGGAAAATGCTGATGTCATACCTACATCCTGCAAAGATCCAACACCATTAGTAGCAAGAGTATTATTATTATTAGATACATTACCAGTCTGGGGATTCTGGCCATATCCTGAAGCATATCCTGAGCTCCTCACAATATTCTGGGAAAGGCTAGGCACAATATTCTCCTAGTTATCCTCAGTATAAACTGTAGAACTGAAGTTCAAAGCCCTGGGTTGCAAGGGAGTGACAGTATCTTCAGCAGGCCTGCTTGAGCCGGATTTCAAGAGTTGTATCTCTCTCATTAGCATCTGATTAGTTTCCTGCTGCTGCCTCATCTATTCCTATACACTACCAAACAAATTTAGAATTTCTTCATTAGAAGCCAAAACAGGACCAGATCCCTGGGTATTGCGAGCGGGGATAACATCCTGAGCCACATGACTTTCAGTTCCCTGTAAAGAGGCTTGCATTCTCGGAGGAGGTGGTGGAAGCACCAAACCAATTGTCGCAGAGGTTGTAGCAGACACGGTGGAAGAGCTCATGTTTGATCTCGAGGCCATTGAAAATAGTGGAGCAAAAAGTTTTGAAAATAGAAAACCAAGTAATGATTTTGCAAAAGCTTTTAGTAGAAATAGCACCACTCGCCCCACGGTGGGCGCCAAATTGTTTTGGTCAAAAATTACCGAAGCAATTAAGTGATCAAATTAGTTAAGTGAGGTAGTGTGCTAAAAACGTGTGTTGAAAATATGCTAGTTAAGTTGTTTACAAAAAATAGTTCCAGGATATAGCTCAGGATATTGAGCTATATCTATGATCAAACAGTGAGCAAAAATGTAAAGGGTGACACGAGATATATGAGGAAAGCCCTTGATCAATCTAGATCGCCGGCATAAAACCTCGGGAGCTGACAATCGTAGCTGCCTTGTTCTTCTTATTGCTTCAAATATCAGGATACAGTGCAGGATATGATGCAGATCAACTAAGTGTTACAATGTAGTTGGAATACAAGTGTCAGTGAGTTGTGAGTGTTTGCAAGTAGAGAGAAAGAGAGTGCGGAAGATTGTGTGTCTCTCTATCTTGATCCGATCAATCTATTTATAGTAAAATAATCTAACTAACTAGCCTATCTTTCCGGGATTCAACGAATATTCCTCAGGTGAACGTTGCAGTCCGCGTCTTCCAGTTTCAACGTCTACAATATAACCGATTTGCCCGAGTCTTGAGGAGAAGAAGTCCACATGACCGTTAGAGACTGGTTACAACAACCTGCACGTGGGTTAATTGGTTACTACCAGGATATAACATCAGGATGTTACCAATATCCTGATCCGGTATCCTGGTCACAAACAAAAGAAACATAGTTAGTATATTAGCCAGGATATATGAGCAGAAAATCGCCCATAACAATAATGTTGGTGTGAATTCATGCAGTTTTGAGTAATACATTTAAGCATTCGTTGTAGAAAACATGGTATGTAATTGTGCTAAACAAGTATTTCTATAAATGTAAGGAATACGTGATCGCTAATGGTTCGCGAGGCCACTAACATATGTAACGACATAGGAAGCATCCAAACCATAGGCATTTTTACTTGTCGATTCACGGCTAGAGACACAAAAGCACTCTTGGTAAAAGTGTGGCCAAATGTGTGGCTGCCTGAAACCCATTAGATTTAACCTTTTGTTCTGCTGTCTAGGTATATAGTTGATTAATGGAGCTTATGGCACCCTATACGTCACATGATCTATGTGTCATTCCTTAGTCTTGTATTCTACATAACATAGTACATGTATTTTCCCCAAGTTTAGAAAACAAGTAAAGGTTTAAAAGTGGGGACATGAACTCACAATTTTGCGTATCCTGCATCGTAAACTTCACCGGTTGGTTTTGTAGCTTCGTGAACTATACGTGTTCTATGTATATTAGTCACTAGACTTGTATCACGCAAGTACAAGTCACCATCTTTAGCTTATGTATTTGTTATTTGTATGTTCATTCTTTCATGAGGGCCGTGCCCTTGTTCGTCGGGTCTTGCCCGTTCGTTGTGTCTTGCACTTTGAGTATGCATTGTTTATTGTAAATATATATTTCACTCCTTTAAATATATATATTTGTTTATGAAGTCTTTGTCAAGGTAATAAGTTGTTAAAAATAATTTTTATTTTTATATTTTCATATATGTTACTTATATTATTTTCCCAAAAATAAATATAAGTATTTTGTGAAATAATATCGTCAGTATTATTTTTGTACAATTATCCTTAGGAAATTATACTTGTATTTTATGTAAATACTTGTGTATTTTGTATTATACACTAGAAATCAATACTTTGATTTTTATTACTTTCCGGAATTATATTTCTTAAAAAATAATGTATTTTTAAGTCTTGTAGAGAATATATGTATTTTGTCAAGCCATGAAATATTTATAATAATTCTCGTTATTCACCCGATTTTGTATAAATTCCATTACTTGGTAATGGTAATAGATTTTTCCAAAAATATATATTTAAGTCCATAAATGTCCATATATTGTCCAAATCCCAAAAATATGATAAGGAATATATTTTCATAAATATATTTTCTTGTATTTGTCCATGTACTTCCTTGTGAGGAATTTTGTATACTTGTATACTTTAGTATTCTCATGTATTTGTATGTGTATTTTGGTATTTATACTCCTTGGGAGTATTTAG